>CAJHQP010008526.1:0-26539 GCA_905132765.1 Moricandia arvensis | reverse complement strand
ATGAATGATATAATTATTTTAAAATACATAGTATAAAAAACTTTTTTTTGTAAAAAGTAGATAAAATTTGTAGATATAAAACATATTAGTTGTATAGTTTTACTTTCAGATTTAAAAATACAATAAAATATTACAATTGTTTATCTTATTTTTATTTTTTATATTTAAACATGGAATTATAATACCATGTATATATGATGATTAATAAAATCAATAAACATGAGCGGTATATAAAATAATTTATTCATAAAAATTAAAATAATAAGGAAATACATTGGTAACCATTTACAGTCCTCATTTTAACAATTGAAAATATATAAAAATTCAGTAAACAAATAATATTTTTGTTTTTTTAATTAATTTGTTCATTTTATGATTTATAATAAATCACATCTAATATTTAAATTCTTTCTTCATGTTTTATAATTATGGTAATGATTTATGTATTTAATACCATATATTTTCATTTCTATAAACTAAATTTATATCACAATTAATTTTATGCCATGCCATGTCATAATTAAAGAAAGATTCTTGTCACATTTTTTGTTAGCCATATCATCATTTTTCTTAGAATAATTGTAGTGATGACATATGTACAAATAACTTGGTAAATATGTTTAAAAAATTATGATTAGATTTTAGATTTAATTTAATGTAGACAAAAGATCAATTAAAATACCAAAACTTTTTTTGTCATCTAGTAAATTGATATTAATTTGTACAAAGTTTTACACAAGAGGTATGTAACCTTTCGGAGTCATTAGTCGACGAGGTAAAACAAATCCTCTCGGAGCCAAAATGGACCAACAAAAAAAAGAAGAAGAAAAAACCTAGCTAAGACATGGAAACCACAAAACTTCCTTTAAACTAAAATTTATTTAGTTAGTACAAAATTAATTAATAATATAGATTTATAAATTCGTAAATACAGTGTACTGTTTTAATATGACGTAAATATATTTATCCTATAGTATATCTAACTTTTTGCCAGTTTTATCCACAAGGGTTCATGGATCTCCAAGGAAGTCATCATGGTGTGAATTTGCGCGCTTCACCTGGAATTAAAAAAGTGATTTGTCGATAAGTGACATGTGCATCATAACATATATAGTACCGCACTTGCGATGGATTCAACGGATATGCTTCGGAATATTTTCAAACGCGGAGTGGTCGTCAGGCGTCAGCCTTAGCTATGGTCCCTATGGAGATGACTTAAGTTTTTTTTTCTTTTTGAAGTCATCGAGATGGCTGAGTTTGAGCCTAGAGGGATATTAGTTAAGATTGTTTCTGTCTGGAAGAAAAATAATAACATCCGCTTCGTAGAACAGTTTCCTACCATTTTAGATGCTCTAAGACAAATAGAAACACGATCTACTTTTATGCACAGTTTTTTCACATAAAATCTTTTAAATAGTAATAGACTATTATATCGATACACTAATTATAATTATTCATTTGTTTTAAATATATAAAACAATATATATATATATAACATTGATAAAAGATCTGATTGAAATTTAATTACATGAAATAAACAAATTACTTAAGAGAAAGACAAAATATGAAAACCTTCTATATAACAAGGCTACGTTATCTAGAAATAAATAAATATTTATATAACTAAATATAGTAAGTAGATTTTTTAAAAGAGTTGCATATAAAAGTCATAAAATGAAAGAATTTAGAAAATGATAATTTCTAAACTATAGAAAATCAGTTATGAGATGCTCAACCTTAGTGCTACTCACGCTAACTATCATTTGCCAAAAATAGACACAAATTAATTTTGCTTACATAAATGATGCACTAAGCGAATATTTTTTTTTCCTTTGCCTTTGGTTTGACTTTGTTATTTGGTTGACTTTTTATTCTAAATCATTCATAAACATAAAAAAATTATCTCTACCAGGGCACATAGATCAAAGTTGATTGTGTGTGATGGGGAAAAGCAAGAACCTGCCTCAAGTGTTCATCAACTTCAGAGGCAAAGACGAGCGGCAGAAATTATTACCACATCTCAAACATCATTTGAAAGATAGCAATGTGAATGTGTTCACGGACGACGACGCTGTTGGAGAACGTTAAAGAATCTCTTCAAACATATCAAAGGTTCAAGGATCGTTATCTCATCTTCTCCGTTAACTACTTGAGTCAGGGTCGGTGTTTAGACGAGCTGGTTGAGATCGAGGAAATGCTTAGAGACTGAGAAGGTTGACTTTGCCATACCAATCTTCTATAAAGTCAAGACTATCTCACGTCAAGGAACAGAGCGGAAAGTTCGGTAAAAAGTTTGTAGCATTACAGAAAAAGCATCGTAGTTCCAGGATCATAAAATGGAAGAAAGCTTTGAGATACGTAGCTAAATTAATTGGACTGACTTATCAGAAAAGATGGTCATGCATGGGCAAAAAGATTAGATTTTATATGATTTAAAGGGTTATTTGCTTTTAACTTTTATTTTATTGCAGTTCAATTTCAGAATTGGATTTCATCAAGAAGATTGTTGAAATGGTTGATGTAACTTTAACCAAAATTTCATTAAAGGATGATGATAATAATAATAGTCTAACGTCTAAGGTGTGTTTCTTAGTTCTGACTTCTGATCTACATTTACATTTAGTATTTTTTTTCCTTTGTCTAAAATCAGACATGGTGGCTAATTTTTACAGGGAGAAAACATCAAATCTAATTGAAGTAAATAAGATGCTCAAACTTGTCCAAGGACATCAGACACTCGGGATCTGGAAATATCTTATCGTCAAGGCTTCATGGTTGCTCTACCTGGAAAGATGGTATCATTTCGTCTATGCAGAGCAGGAGCTACAATTGGGTCTCTATCTCTATCGCTGACTTCGTCCTTTGTGTCTGTTTTGTATTCTAGAAAAATTTCTCAGTTTTTTGATGTCTATGCTTATGAGTATAACACTCCACAGGGTGTTGCTTCGAGGCCTTTGTTGTCCCCTAATTTGCTCCTTTCTTCCAATTACCAACATACTACGGTCGTTGGAGCCTAACGTTTCTCAAGATTATAGACGAACATTCTCATATCACAAAAATATATATCAATACCCCCCTTGGCCTCGTAAGTTCAGATCTTTGCCATATACCTTGATATATCTTCTGGTTAGTGATTAACGACTTCGATTTTTTAAATCGGCAGATGCAACGGGTTTGAGCCAATACCCTACCAGACTCTCTTCGACGATTGGGCAATTTATTTAGTTCGTGTGTGGATAATGCGTTGTCAGCAGTCATAACGAGTTTAATTCCGTCAGATTTTGACCAACACCCTACCATATATCCAACAAGCATGCACGATGAAATAGTTTCAACATCTCATGCATCACAACAAGACAGAACGAGTTTTACTTCACTGGATACTGACCAATACTCGACCACAACAAGCATGCACAATCATAGAGTCTTGGCATCACATGATGCGGAGACAGAAGACATAACGAGTTGTTAGAGAAGCTCGAGCTTGAACGAAGAAGATGATCTAATAAGCTTGTAACAATTTTTTTTGATGAATCACAAAATCCTTTTAGAATTTGTTGTCTAGTGTTTTTGATAACATGTATAAGAAGAAATCTATGATTCCAAAGAATGTTTTGTTATCTGTGGGAGAGCGACTAGCAGCAAGACACTACCGTCAGCTTTGACTTGCAAGCGCTGTAATCAAACTGAATCTATCACTCATCTATTTATTCACTGTGACTTCGCCCTAAGGTCTGGAACCTGGCCCCTTTTGTTGAATGCATTGATTCTAGAGGACTGTTAGATTTGGATACTGCTTGGCCTGCTCTCTCGGGCTTGCATTGTCTTCTCTGTTGGAGATGGATCTTGCACCCCTCAACAAAGTTCATTAGACAATGAATTAGGTTCATTTAAAAATAGAATCACTAGTAAATCATAGACTCACTCTTGTATTCTCGTTGTCTTGCTCCGTGTTGATGTCAATTCGGAAAACAAAAATGAGTGAAATAATTAGGAAATTATGCCATGACCTCCTCTTGACACGATAGGAACGAGCCGAGAAGCTTCCCAACCCATTTCGAGGGAGAGTAGATCTTCGGAACAGGAAGCATTGGGATCGACGAACCTCTCGGTGACTTTTCTCTAAAACTATTCAAACTCAGGCATATTCAGTTTGATTTTCAGAGAAAGCAGAGACGATGAACCCATCACCTCGTCCCCTCGTCATTTGTTTTTGCAGGGTTGACGACGTCTCGTACATCTCGGCAAAAGGCTGTAACCTGAACAAACTTGAGATAAGAGGAGTAGTTTCGATGAGAACAAGTGTTGGGTTTGTGAAAGCCCATCTCCAACTCTGTATTATCCGATTCAGTACGATATCTGTCCACTTTGGGCCTACTAGGCAAGCCCGCATGAATTTATTTTTGGATTCCTTCCCAAAAAGTCTCGTACTAATTAGAGTTGAACTTCTCTTTATATATTAGACAATTCTTGTTTAAACTTCCAATGTAAGACTTTGTTTGATATTTCACAAACAAGCTCGTAAAGTCAGGCCCAACAACTCTATTTACCGGTGTTTGAGCACGGCTTATCAAGCTCAAGACTTGCCGACAAGGAGACACGAGATCATTGTCCTTCTACTTCGTATTCATCTTGGCTGACTTGCCGCTATGATGTATCTCAGGAAACACAGTTCCTGAAAGGGAGAAGAAGAGAGAGAATTCAGAACATTCCTGTCAACAGTGATTGCTCACGACGAGAGAAGAGGGAAGAAGAAGAAAGAAACCGAGAACCTTAGAGATCTCTCACGACATCCGTTCAAAACTCGTCGCAACTCAGCATCATGGTTCGACCTCAGCGATCAGTAACAGTTTGATCTCGACAGCCATGTGATTGCAGCGCTAACATGATCCCGGCCGCGGTCGAAGAAGAACGAGAGGATGATGCCGAAGAGTTATATTGGCACGGTTTCTTCTCAAATCAAGTCTAATCAGTTCTATTCTGAAAAAGTCAGTGGCATTAATGAAAACAAACCCCATCATACTGAAAAAGATCATTCACTTGATCGTAACTATTAGAATACTAAATGATTGAACGCGTAGCTTAATGTGTAAACTGGTATACCAGAGAAGTATAAATACTTGTATTAAGTGTAAAGTACATTTTCGATCTGGAATACTACGATACTTAGATCTGTAACAAACTTTTCTCTTGATCTTCAAGTCATAGTAACAATGAATGGTCTCGTCAGCCAACTTGCTTGGCGTCTCATTTTTACGGTTCTCGGCAAAGCTCAAGACTTGCTCTCGCGTAATCTTGCCACAAGCATTTCGGGAATCAATGATGGATTGTCATTACGTCTTCATCACAAGAAGCTGAGTACACATTATGGAAATTGGTTTTTGGCATACATGAGCTCGGTGTCGAAGGCTATCTCGTCAGCCAACTTGCTCCGCAACTTGAGGCTTGGAGTTGTTCTCGGCTACAGCCTAAGAAGGCTTTTCTTGTGTTGATCAGCATGAGCTTGTCTCTGAGCTTCTCATTATCATCGAAGCCAACGATCACCGCAACGTGCAATCACAAAACATACTTGGTTGTCATGGGAGGAGACAATCTCCGATTGTATTGGTAGTTCGTATGAACTTGATACTGTTCTTTTGCGGTCCCACTGAACTCCACAAGTTCGTTTGAGTTTGGCGACTCGTCCTAAGCTCATCACCGACCACGACATACTGAAAAAGATCAATTCACTTGATTCTAACAATAAATGATCTCGCCAACCAGTAAAAGTTTTCAAACTGCTCTACAAAGCTCTTAAAACGCCACGTCACAGTTCAAAGTTTGATCTTGGCGTTCTCTCGATAGATCGTCATTCTGCTTCTCGTCAAGCAAGTCGTAGGCAACAAGCTTTTCGTAACCGGCACAAGCTAGGAGAGAAAGGAGTTACAATTGACAAAGCATGATCTAATCATGATCACTTCGTTTCTTTATTAATTATCCGAAACTTGGTTATTCCTCTTGGTTTATCTTGATCTAATTATCATGATCGTGCTTTTTGTGAGCCAGGGTTGATTACGATCGTTGAGCAAAGAGAAAAAGAGAATCAGCTAGCGGTTGCTACTATCATGACCTCATGCTCTGAAAGACAAGCTCAAAGTGTTTTGAAGCGGCAAAAGACATATGTTTAGGCACAAGACATATATTTGGGGTTCACAGTCTCAACACACCAGTGAGATCACGGCAGTCCAGTTTCGATCTCGACAAACATCTTCCATGCCAACCACACCAGTCACGGTAACACACGGATCAACAAAACATCTCAACGCGCCGATTTCATCATTCCATGTACACATGGATTGCATCGATACCACGAAGACATGTCTACTCATGATGTTTTGATTATGACGGTTCATTCATGGCGCTTCGTTCATAATGATGTCTATGGCGACTTATCTTTGGCAGTTAGTCAACTGACATTTCATTCATGATGGCTCGTTCGGGCGGTTCGGAACACTGTCCACACAAACCGTTCATGCAATCATCCAGAGTAAAAAGTCCGATTGGAATAAGAAGCACGTCTATAACAACTCGTCCGCGATAGTCCGTCCACAACACTTCATCTATGACAGCCTAACCATGACAGTCCGTTCATGACAATTGATCTATGACATGACATGAGTATAGGCCAAGTTCATTGCCTCATAAACCCTTTTCGTAAAATTTGCAGAGATCAGTTTTATTTCTCTCAACGAACGGAGGGGGGATTTACCGTTAGAAATAGATCTTGCATCCCTCAACAAAAGCCCATTAAACAATGAATTAGACTCATTTTAAAAAAAATCACTAGAAAACCCTAGACTTCACTCTTGTATAAATAAGGAGAGATCCCCTCCTTATCAAAGGATAACTTTTTCTTAGTCCAAACATATTTTCTAGAGAGAGTTTTTATGCATTCTTAGATTCACTTTACATTTATAGTGAGAAATTCTTCTTTATAATGAAATCTATAATATATATAAAGCTTCTCTTATGTTCTTTTTTCCCATTTTAATTTTAATATGAAGACTTCTCCTAAATCTATCATAAAAAATAATGTTTAATTCCAATAAACACTATTTTTGGATTAAAATTACCCCTACCGTAATTGTTGCAAGGCCACTGACTCTGTGTATCCTATGGCCCTTATAGAAGCGAAAAATAAATTGGTGTTTGAAAACAAGGCTAGCTCACTGGAAGATGTGATTACAAATGCAGTTGTTGCTGCTCGAGAATGGCTGAATTAACAGATAAGAGATTTCTCTGTCCAAAAATCAGGTCCTCATGAGACAGCAGTAACTCAACCAAATCTTTCAATCATGAATACAGACGTGGCCCGAAGAGATGATTTGCGACTGGCAAGATTGGCATGGACGCTTGAAGACAAAGATCATCGAACATCTACACCGCAACACCACTAATGGCTGAGGCATAGCTCTTCGAGAATCGCTCACCTTCTGGAGCACGAAAGGAGTGCGTCAAATCCAAATGCACTCAGATTCTCTCCAGCTTATCAATGCTTTGACGAAGAAGACATCAATTCTGGAATTGTATGGAATCATCTCAGATATTTCATGTTTAGCTTTAAAACTTTGATTATTTCCTTTTCATGAATCCACCTCAGTAAAAACAAGGATGCTGATGCCTTGGTTAAGCAAGCCTTGTTTTCGGAATCTGTTGTATAGAACATTGGGTTTTAGCCCCTTATTATTTATTTTTTCTGAATTATTAAGAGTTTCGAACCGAAGCCTTAATCCCCAAATACTCGAAACCACAACATGTAATATTGATTTTGTCCCAACTGTTACACAATGACCGATATCCTTTCCAATTGAGCTAATGACCTCTGATTTTAGCCCCTTATTAAGAAAGTTTGTGTTACAAATTGATGATCTCCTTCACTTCAATCTTCCAGTAGTATCTTCTCTCTCAGTTACCCTCGTCGCCAGTCTCTTTAACTCATAGCAGAACTCTGAAATATGTCCAAATATATCTCTCCCTGAGAATAGATTCCTAGCTGATTGTGTGCTCTTTAGCTTCGGTGTCTCCTTGTTCATCTTCTTGGAAGAAGATGATTTAAGTGCTGCTCGCCGTTATCTTGGAGACGTGGCTAAGTTTGGATTCTGGTTTTCACTGTCTTCATGTCCTTCCTCCTACAAGCCAATGGGATAATATTAGAGTATGAAACAAAAAGCGTTCAAAGGCCATAAAAGCTGGAGACTTTCAAGAAGATCTCAAATGTACATTTCAAAATACATTTATATTTGGTCATTTGTTTTAAAAAAAAAATTCACACGTTAGCATGATGAATTGAAACAATCTAATGATGGATTAAGTAAATACAGAGCAGCACCAAGAGAAATCACATGTTGATTACATGGTAAAACACACAAAAATTTAAAAGAGTTGCATATAAACTATAGAAAATATCAGATATGAAAAGTGTTAATTGCTAAACTATAGAAAATATCAGATCTGAAAAGTGTTAAATGCTAAACTATATCAATAAAATAATCTGGTTATTTGGTTGACTTTTTACTCTAATCATACTCAAAACTTAAAAGTATTCTCTAACAAGGAACATATGGTGGATGAGATGTGGAAAAGCAAGAACAGGCCTCAAGTGTTCATCAACTTCAGAGGCAAAGACGAGCGGCAGAAGTTATTGCCACATCTCAAACATCATTTGAAAGACAGCAATGTGAATGTTTTCGCGGACGACGATGCTATTGGAGAACCGTTGGAGAATCTCTTCAAACATATCAGAAGGTCAAGGAGATCATATTGGAGAACCGTTGGACGACGATGCTATTGTCATCTTCTCCATCAACTACTTGGAGTCAGAGTGGTGTTTAGATGAGCTGGTAGAGATCAGAAAATGCTTAGAGACTGAGAAAATTGACTTCGCCATACCAATCTTCTATAAAGTCAAGACTTCCCACGTCAAGAAACAGAGCGGAAAGTTTGGCAAAAGGTTCATAGCTTTGCAGAAGAAACATCCAAATTCCAGGATCAGGAGATGGAAGAAATCTTTGAGATTCGTCGCAAAGTCAATTGGATTGACTTATACGAAAAGGAGGTGTGATTTAGGACATGGACAAAGAATTAGATTTTTTTGATTAGAGATCTTTCTTTTCAGAAAGTTATTTGTTTAAACGTTTTTTATCTTGCAGTTCAGTTTCAAATTTGGATTTCATCAAGAAGATTGTCGAAAGAGTTAACATAACTTTGACGAAAATTGCATCAAAGGATGATAGTAATAGTAATATTCCAGAGACGACCAAGGTTTGTTCACATATATTTAGTAGTTTTTTTCTTGTCTTAGACATGGTGGCTGAGTGAATATTGACAGGGAGAAACATCAAATTCGGTTTTGGTCGATGTCAAAAATAAGCACATACACTTGTCGGTGGAAGCTCTGAATCTGGAAAGATCTTATCTCCAAGGCTTCATATCTGGCTCTGCCTGGAGAGATGGTTTTATCTCGTCCATGCATAGTAACAACAGTTTCAGGGCCAGCCCTGACTGTCTTCAGTTTCATAGGAATCTTTGGAGCTTCGACCTACTAAGAAATGAGTCAATAGATAAAGCTATAGACTGGCTTGCCCTTCACAGGACATCTGACCAAACACATCCTGGATTGATCTTCAGTAACTGGGACAAGCTTGATGAAGTCACCAAAAACAATATCATCTACTCTAGCCAGATGCTCAAGGCCTACGATAGTGTCTCTGTCTCTTATCTCTCTAAGCGTTTGTTTGTCTATAGAGACTTTCTCATTTATGTTTATGGTCTACAGGCTGTTGATTCGAGGCCTATTTTGTCTCCTAGTTTCCAGTCCTTCCTCGAAGTACCAACACGGTACAGGATGTTGGAGCCTAGGGTGCCTCAAGTTTGGCCTCATCATGATTATAGACACACCCATTCATATCATAACAGTACACCTCAATATCACACATCGCCTCGTAAGTTCGGATCTTTTGACATATACCTGGTAATATTCTGACTAGTGTCTTAACAATTTTTTTTTTTTTTAAATTGACAGATGAAATAGTTATGGTTCAAAACCCGGTCGTGGGTCAACTAAGGGTGAACGGTAGAACTGCCACACTCTCTTAGCTCGTCGTCACTGCGCAAAAGGAGTTACCTTAGATCAGTTGTTAGAGAGGAAAAGACGAGTTGTTTTTTCGTTTTTTGGTTACTATTTTAAACTTTGTTTCACTCTCACATGGGGAGCGTCAGACGGATACGAAGATTATTTGTCGAGCGAAGAAGAGATCGACGACCTGTGGAAAATCTGGTCCGATTTCAGCGTTCTGACTCATTCTAATTACTTAGAGTTAGAGAGGTCACTCCCCAGCCCTATCTCTCTTTATCTTAATCTCAATAAACTTTTGGTCACGACATCATTATTACTCTGCAGGGATGTGCTTTGAATTTTTACGGTGTCAGCATATTTCAAGACCCGTCTTTGGTCTTGGCATTACAATTCATACAATTGTCTGATACTCTCATCTCAGGATCAATAACATCAGAGTAGCCATTTCCCAGCCCAAATCCCTAGTAAGTTCAATGTGCTTGCCACATTAAACTGTCACATATTGATTATTTTATAGAGGATACTTTTTTATGTCTTAAAACTGAATATTTTTTACGGATGATACAAATTTAAAAGCAAACATGTTCTGAGATTGTTCCAGTTAAACGACAGGATGCTCAAAAGGCAGCTTTTCGTTGCTTACTTTGGTGTCACGTTAAGCCTCTGTTTTGTTTTTCCTAAAATGACCAATAAGATGTACATATATTCTAATGGACAATTCTCTCAAATATTTATTTTAATTTTTGTCACCAACATAGTTTTTAAGAAAAAATAACCAAAACAACTATATTTCTTTTAAAAATTTTAATATTATTTTTTATTTTTAAAAATTTTAAACTCACCTCTAAAATTATGTCCAATAACTCTAAACGCTAAATCTTAGATTAGGTAACCCTAGTGATCGTTGCAAAATGCTAACAACCACTACTAACCATAAAAGTTGTGTTTGCTAATGTAGAGGGAAACCAACCCTTAGTATAATTGGGTGTTCAATGGTGATTGAGTCTTGGTGTTTCTTTGTCTAGAATTAACCATTACCTACCTATTGCAAATATATTCCTAACTCATGGCATTTGGTGTTTCTACGACCACTTGTGTCAGTGTGTGTCAGTTGGTTTTGAAAATGGTTCCACCACTTCATCCTTCTGTTCTTCTTCAATTACGGCAGCTTTTTCTCCCACTATGAGTCTGTTTGCTTTAAATTCTCTCTATAATCAGACCGATATTATAGAGTCTCATGCTGAATTAGATGTTGCACAGTTTTTGATGAGTCATATGTCACATGTTTCTGTTGAGTCAGCTGCAAAATATAAGAAAAAATATCTGAAATTAAAGCATATCCAAAAATCAGTGTATAGCTATATCGATCGACTAATCAGATAGTGAGTCTCCGGGTTATATGTTCTTAGCATCGCAGTTTGGGGAGTTAAAAGCACCAACACAAATGGATCAATGATTGATTTGAATTTATAGATTGCTTTAAATTTGTTTTTTGTGTGTAAAAAAAGTGGGCTACAATACTATTGTTTAAGACCAAAGACTCCATAATAAACATCTATTTAGGCAACTTCCTGTATAACGACATGTTTCCTGTTGTCACTATATAAAAACTGCACATCAATGGTGCAATACGCTATTTGTTTTTTTTTTTTGAACTACTACGATATTTGTTTAATATAGCAGTTTACGATGCAAGATGGAGTGAAATCAATATAAAAGGAGACTAATACTCTTCAAAAGAATAAAAAGAGCCGTCAATAGAGATTTTTAATAGTTTCAAGCTGATGGCTGGGAGCTTCTACAGCTCTATAATCACCTTGCTTAATTTGTTTGTTTTTCTTTCTTTGATTTGTTTTATTTCCGATCACTTGATTTGTTTGATTGTCAATTTATTTTTGATTTTGGCAAAAGTTTTTATTGTTCTTTTGTATGTTTTTTACAATAGATTTGGGAAAATAAAAACGTTGGTTCAATTGAACCGTTTAGAAAAAGTAATTAACAGATCTATTGTAGAAAGTGGCGAAAGTTTTTCCTGGCTTCAATCATTGATGGTTCTTCATTTGATGGTGATGGAGTTATTACTGTAAACTATGGTTACTCTGAAAGAGAGCATAAAATTTATGGAATGGTAATGACTTTAACCTTGTTATTATGAATAGAGCAATATAAAGTGTTGTATTGTCACCTTAACTCATACTGGAATAATATAAAGAGAGTGGTAATTATTTTCAACTCAGTCTGAATCGTGGTGTTTATGGATTAATATGAAGATTATCTCCCTTGCGATTCAACTACCCCAAAAGCAAATATGAAGCTTTCTTTAGTTATTGCTACACAAAATAGATGTGTTAGTTTACTTCGGATTCCCTACCCGTATCTTTCTTTTATATGTTTGTTTTGCTAGTTCTCATTGTTTAGAACTGTTTGCCTAGAAAACTTAATAATATAATCTAGCGTTAAAAATAATAAAATATTTCATTGATGGTAATCATTATTTTTTACATACAATTCATTTTTGTATTGATTTTCTATCATGTAAATAAGAAGCTCTACAGAAAAATATGTCTCAATGTGGAAGAGTTATGTTGGTCTCTCAACTTCATTTTTATCATAAATGGACCCATGTGCTGATGTGCACTTGCTAACCCCCGTCTGAGCACCTGATAAGAAAATTCTAATGATACTTTTTTTGGAACACATCTCACTTTTCATTCATACTCAATTGTTCCAATTACAATAAAAAGAGGGAAAATACCATCCTCTTTGATTAAAAAGATAAATTACTGTATCACAAATAGATAAGCATGATAGTTATTCATGAGAAGATGACAAGGAATTCAAGAACAAGCTCGACTGCGTTGATAAAGCCTTCACGACTAAGTCGGATAGCATAGAAATAGTCACATAAGGTGACGTCGAGAGTCCGCCTTCACCTACGAGAAAAACTAAAGTAGTCTTGATTGCATCTTCTGGCCCCGTACAAGCCGCTACACAAGATAACAAACTGGTGATAAGGATAGACATAAAGTTCGGTAGAGAAACCGAGGAATCATCTCCTTTCATGGAAAAGAGAAAAGGTGGTAAAAGACACTTCTTGTTACAGAAGAATGATGAAAACGAAACCAGTCCCGATGAACCCACCGGTAAATTTTTCCCAAAGAAGAAATATGACAATAAATATCTAACAGAGATTTCAGTGAACCCACGGAAAATCTCCAAAGAGCTAGCCAAACCATTTAAGACCTTTAGCATCTGAAACAAATCTTCTGGAGTGGGTCTTGACGAGCTTGCTACTGGGCTGATAGGTTTAATAATACTACTGGGCCAAGCCCAATAACATAAGAGACTAGATCCAAAACCCATTGCCAGCTTGTGGTGAGGAACGCTGAGAACGGTACCATAGCAAAGGTCACCGGAGGCGCTTTGACGAAGGTGGACAGAGCCGCCGTTGAGGGGAGAGCACGCATGGAGGAATGACATCTCACTAAGAAGCGAAGGAGGTGAAGTACGGCCAAAGAGATTCGGATGTGAGGTTGAGATACGTTGCAAACTAGCGCCAAACGAGTGAGGAGGAGCAGAACTCCATGAATTGGTTGTCTCACGACTTCCCAGAGACGGAAATAGAGAGCTTTTGAGATGAAATCTATGCTCCATGAGCGGTTGTAAAGCACGACCCGAATCGACGATGCAAACATAATCGATGGCGTGACAGGTCTGATGGCAGCCAGAGAGGGGTACATCGGAAGCTATCTCCGAGAACCCGAGTACAGCAAAGGCAAGAGAACCCTCTCGACACGTTGCAGGAGAGAAGAAGCACCAAGGAGGAAGAGTCGCCATGAGAACTGTAACGGAGATGAGAAAACGAATCACTCGTCTCCGATGAAAGATCTATCGGGAATCCCTCCCTCAACGAGCAGAGCGTTACGAATCCGTAACAACCAGAAACATAATTGAGAACTGAACAAGGAGATGGAGGCAGAGAGCAATAGTGTCGTCGACGGTGGCCAGCGCCGGCGAGAAACCGCGTCGCCGGCGCCGGGAATCATGGATCTCTGCTTTGCCTCGAGCCCCGTGCCTACGAGCGTAAGGGCGAACTCATTCTAATGATACTATTAAGAACAATTTGGTGTGTTGACTTCAATAAGTAACCGATTTAAACATTACTATATACTCCTTCATTTTTCATCTGAAAGCAAAGCATTGTCTAACGCTTCAACACCACATGTCAAACATAACCCAAATGACGAACTTCTTCTTTCTTTTTTTTTCTTTTTGTTTAAATAAATGTTAAATTGTATTCATCCAAACGTCTTTACATAAACTGCATCATTTGTAAGGCTAAAATGCAGAAGTTTTTGAAATATTTATATTACTTTTATCTTGTACCAAACTACACTTTTAATCCTTCTTCCATCTTGTTGTCTCTTTGGCGTAGAATAATTGATAATTTGTTTCTCACATTCTTATCAATGATTTTCAATAACAGAAGGTGTGGGAGTGGTTTTTCTCCATGCCTTCTTCTATTCCTCTCCCTCCAAATCGAGTGAGCAATCACCTGAAATGTGTATCTCAGCAGGAATAGTTTCACTCGAGTTAACCTTTGATCAAGTAAAAGCACTCCAATGTCTTCCCAGTTTTCAGTTTATCTTGTTTGGAGCAGCCCTTTCATCAGTTTTTGTCAGATAAAACTCGAGTATGAACAGGAAAAGAATAGGTGATTCCTTGTCTCCACCTCCTGTTTACACAACACACATATTGGATCAATAGCAGCATTCCATTCAACATTCTATCGCAAGTTGATAGTCTATCTTGCATTGCTGTCCAAACATGAAACGAGTATTTTGGTGTAGCATGTTTAGAATGACGAACTTCTCTCCCTCGTGGAAACGTGATCAAGTGTTCATCAGTTTCAGAGGTAGTCTAAAAGAAACTTAGTGAGCTCTTTAAAAGAAAAATTAGAGAGGAGCAATATCAATTTCTTCATGGGCGAGTGTGAGACGATGGGGAGTCCGATCACAGTACTCTTTGAACGTATCAGAGAGTCAGGTGTTGCACTCATCTTCTTCTCAGACTAGTACCCCGAGCCATGCTGGTGCTCAGACGAGCTCGTTGTGATCAAGAAGCAAATGGAGTTAGGATACCTTGTCCCTTTTCCAGTGTTCTACAACATGAGAGCTCACACCGTCAAGAACCAGACTGTTTCCTTCGGCAATACTCTACTCAGAACTGAGGATCTTGTCCGCAGAGAGTTGACCAGGGAAGCTACAAGTCAATACTTGAGACTGGGAAAGGAGGCAAGCTCTCGTCTCTATTGGAGGAAGAATGGGTTTTTCACATAAACATACCTCCAATGATGATTGCCTAAATAAACTTGTGGTCAAAGTTAAGGAACTAGTAGACAAAGTTTCCTCTTCAAGAAATTATCTTACAGTCATAGAGAAGCCTCTGGTGCATCCTCGGGAAGCAGTAACGGCCGTGTTGTTACATGCTCATATCAATGGTGACGTTTCCCTGAGCACTGATCATCTGGTGATTCTTGACCTAAACTCTCTTAAGAACCCTGTCCTTGCTCAGCAACTAACCGAGACGGGTCAAACTGGAAGGACTCTCTTGGTGTTGTTAGGTTCTCAAAAAGACAACTGCAGTGAGGTTTGGTTCTCCTTCAAAGTTTCTTCTCCAAGTTTGTTTTATTGTTGATTCGGAAGGGAATTAAATTTCGGTGCACCAGTAAAAATGACACACTCGTTGAGCAGGAAAACTGAATTTAGCTGATAAGAAAGTTTTACTAATTAAAGGGAAATGAATAGGGCAAATCTCTCAATATCCATTCATATAATCAAATATACAAACACTTTAATTCCCACAATCTTGTTTTCTCTCAAAGTATTGGAAAATTGTTAAAATAAACACAAATTAAGTATCACTTTTCAAAAATACCTCAATCAAAAATATATTAACATTTGGGTTTACACTTTATTGATTATTATTTAGGGTTTAGTGGTAAAGGTATGGAGTTGATTTTCTAAATGTTTTATAAATATTTAGAAAATTAGTTAGTTTATTTTCATCATAAATTTAAAGTATTTTTTAAAAATAGTTATTTATTAATGGTAAATTTGAAAAGTAATATCAAACTTGTGTTATAACTGAAATTTCTCTAGTATTTTTGTTTTTTTCGTATTGTTCACAACATTTACCTAGTTGCTGGTATTGTTACTTCGTAGGCCTCTGGAATTTACTGGAAACAAGCTTATTGTCTCCTCTCAAGAAATCCAAGATCAAAGCTACTCTTTACAAGTTCAAGCCACTGGTAAGTTTCTTGCATATCACGCAACACATTTACCTGTTACATGTATCCTTAACTCCCTCTGGACTAACACTGACAGATTGCACAGATGTGGTAGCAGTTTCAGAGAGTAATGACAATTTTCAGAACCGTCTTGGCAAAAAAAAAAAAAACAATTCCGATGATGCTATGACCTGCTACTCATTCCTATGAAGGGTCTTGCGATAATGATACAATAATACAAGCTCTCTTGTCCATTTCTTATGTAACGTTATGAGCAGTCTATTCTTGACACCGAAGAAAGAATCTTGGGGTGGAGACAAGCTCTCTTGTCCATTTCTTCAAGACCGGGCTTCGCAAATCAACATAGGTATATTCGTGTTCAATTTTGGAAAGAAAAAAAATGATTGTCAGCTACATGAACAATATACCACCACCACGTACCTATTTAAGCAAATTAATGTATTGAAATTCTTTTGCAGATCTGATGCAGTGTTCGTCAGTAATATCATCACCAAGATCAAGGACTTGTTTGCAAATAGAGAGAGACAGAAGAACCTTATCTCGTCCTATCAAAACCCTCTGATGCATCGACAGGAGACAGCAGCAATAGAAACAGTCCAATCCTCAATAATGACTTATTCTATTCTCTATATTCGTTCTTACAAGCTCTAAACCTTGACATTATAGACTTTGAAAGCTTCAAAGAGATGCCTAATGTCTTGCTTCTCTAAGCCTGAAAGGACACACTAATCTAGTGTTCCTCAACTTGAGATCTCTTGAAAACCTTGTCCGGTTCAGAGTTCCGACACATTCGAATTCCTCCAAAAGGTCTCATTAACCTGAAACTCATTATCTTAATCTCAACAAACTTTTTGTAGCTTCTCGTGACTTTCTTTAGGTATTGACAGAGGTGGCCCTGGCGCAAAGCGGAAGAAGCATGTGCTTGCGGCTGTATTTGAAATAAAAATTTAACCAGCCACAAAACTTTTGTAAAATGTTTCTAGCCTAGTGGTTAAAGGCTAAATATGTTTCAACATGTCATGGGTTTGAAATCATTTCTCTGTCATATAACTTTTTGGCCATTTTTTTGTGTTTGGCTTGTAGCCTTATATAAACAAAGGCCTGCTCTGGGTATTGATTGTTACTGTGCAGGGTTTTTGCTTTGCATCATTCTGGTGTCAGCAGATCTGAAGACACTTCTCTGGTTAATTGGGTCTCACGTTAAGCCTCTACATTATATTTCCTCTAATGATCAACAAGAATTATTTAAGAAACTTCTTGTATAATATTCAATAAAGACCACCCATTTGAAAAAACGTTTTCTTGTCACCCAAGAAACATATTTTTAAAATAAAATAAAACGTTTTCATCTTCACATATGCCTTCTTTTGGTGTAACAACGTTGTAGCTTCACTTCCTCAATAGGAATCGGACTCTCCGGGAAGTTACACGGAACAACCGTCCCCGGCTGCTTCTCCGGCAAGAGCTGACAAGGCTCCGGAGTCACACCACTTGTATAACCAGACACGTCCGTACAATTCCAAAGCACTTTCTTAGGTTTCTTAGAAAGCGTGATGGTCACGTTAGAGATACATATCCCAGTAAACTGATCTCCCGTTATGCCAGCTAATTGAGCCGGCATGGTCACGTTCTCTGCGACCATGTCTTGGTAGTTAATGTTCTGTATCACCGGTAACGCTTTCGGATCATAATGCTCGTCCGGATGCGAACCGTAACTTCCGGTCATCCAAAAGGACATACTTCATTGTCTTCATCGTCATCCCTCTTACATACACATCCTTCACGTACCCTCCACGTCCAACCGCTGTTTTAATCCTGCATGTTTTGATTCCGGTTTAATCAACCGAACATAACCAAACCGGTTGACTTTTTTATTACGTACCTGATTCCAGATTCAGAGTTAATGGCCACGATGTCTTCAGCTCGAACATCCTCAATACCACCTGACATCTCGCTTCCTAGCGCGATCACAGCACTGTCGGGTGAAATGCATGTGAGCCGTCGGATCAAGAGCTGTTTCGTGGGCATGCCGTAGTTGATTCCGTACTGATCCCATCCACTTTTAACGGCGATACAATCGTCGCCGGAGACAATGTAGCAATCTTCTATCCTCGTGTTCGTGCAAGAATCTAAAAATAAACCGGAATGAGTTTCAGCCAGATTTTATTAAACCGGTTATTGGTATGGTTTTGTACCTGGGTTGATCCCGTCGGTGTTTGGTACGGTGACCGGTGCTAATATCGTCAAGCCTTGGATTACAATATTGCTGAAACAAGATTAGCAAAACCGGTTTATAATTTGATAGCCGAGTTGTTAAACCGGGTGAGTTTTTTTTTACCTGCTGTAAACCGGGTGGATGTGCCAAGAAGGAGAATTCAAGAAAGTGAGATTGGAGATTTGGATGCCATTGGAATGCATAATCTCAATCAGATAAGGTCTTGTGTATTTTAGTTCTCCTCTTTTGAATTTTCCCCACCATGGCTCTCCTTGTCCATCAATAGTCCCATTCTCACCTTTCATTCGAAAACCGAAAATTAGGGGATTTTAATACTTCTGGTTAATTTGGTACTAATTGTAGTACTAACCGGTGATAACCACGTCGGTTAAGTTTGAGCCGAAAAGTAGACTGATGAATCTCCCACCATCCGTGTCTCTCCCTCGTCCGTATGAAGGCAATGGCTCTATCACTTCATAGTCACTTTCTTCCTACAAATAACATTAGGACAATCAATTCTCATAATTAGCTTAGAACTAGTCAAGCTTTATTTTAAGACACTGGACAGGAACTATTAACTATTCTACTTTGTTTTTTTCCTTTGCTTTTGTCTAGCCTAAATTCATTTTCAAAAAAAAATAAGAGACTATATAATAAGGATATGTAGTAACATATCTAAGATCTTGATACTACATTTCTAATCTATAATTTTATAATTAGCTTCAGAAGTGTTACATGGAATCTTTATATTGTGGTGAATTTTGAACCAAGAAATGAGAGAGCTATTGTAGAATTTAGATTAAGAACATGTCCAATGAGAGGTTTTTATTTTGAATATCTAAATATATATATATATATATATATATATATATATATATATATATTGATATTTAGTTATGGAGTTCTCACTTTATGAAAAACGTAATCGAAAGTATTTCTTTAAAATATTTTTGGTTAGGTTTTCTATAAATTTGAAGAACTTCATAATTAAATACTAATATATATATATATATATATATATTAATATTCAATGTGAGAAACTCTTATTAAACTTGTTCTAAGAGCATCATTAATCATATATCCCTATGGAGGGTTCTTATTATTATTATTTTCCTCTGACTTTTTTTTTAAAATAATCAAAACAAACCAATCGCGAACTATCACGTGTCAGTGGGACTGCGAATAGTGTTCTTGGTTAATGGTGCTCTGAGTCTGAGGTCAAAATTAACTTGTGGCTGAGATTTGAAATAGAAATGGACGGTGAGATCTTCCTAACAAGAATGGGTCGCACACTCTTAAAAGTTTTAAACGATCTCCACTAACTCTACATCTTTGCCTATTTTGTTGTCCTTTGCGTAACTCCCTCATTACTCTCTACCCTCTCTTTTAGAGTAAACGCTTTCTAAACCTAATCAATCGTGTTTGCTTTCAGTAGAAAGTTAGAAACTAAAAGAACGAATAGTCTTAATCTTTATAGATCAACTCAAGACCTCGACTCCTTCAAGTCTTCAAAATTGCATGTAGTTTTTTAATTACAGTATCAGTGTGTGCTACTTTAAATATAAACAATATTATTCACAGGAGAAACAAAAATATAAATTGAATGGGCCAACCATATATCATCAGAAGCTGGTCAACAATGTAACGTGTCTGTATGAATGCAACAACACCAAAAAATTCACAACAGGAAAAAAACCATACTCTCTCTATTTCCCAATACATATGTTTTTGACTATACAAAAATTAAGAAATTTGTTTTGTTCCTTAAATATATTTTTAAATATAATTAAAAATTCACTAACATATCCTATAAAAATTTGCAAAATCTAATTTGGTGAAATAGCTTTCAGTAAAATTTAATTTAATATTAAAATATTATCTATTATGAAACAAAAATCTTTTAAAACATATTTATTATAAAATGAAAAACGATTGGAGTTTTGTGTCACGAAGAATATCCTACTTAATTGTTTCATTCTCAGAAAATGAAAGGAAAAAGAAATAATAGTTAATATAATGGAGAAATAAATAGTTAATATAATGGAGAAAAAAAAAAAAAAAACTTACTTGGGAGGCGAGGAGAACAGCATCACGGTGGAGAAAAGCGTGAAATGGCTGGTGAGGTTGAAACTCCCGGTAAGCCACCGTCCGGCGGGAACAAATAACAATGAGCCACCGTGATCAGCGAAACGGCTAAGCTGAGACACTGCGTCGCGAAACGCAGCCGTGTTTGAGGTCACACGTCTCCTACGGCGCCGAACTCGTCAAGAGACGCTGAGTAAGCTCTACATGATAAGGCTGAGTACTCGAAATCTTCTCCGCGACGGTGGCCGTGGTGGCGACGGTGGCGATGAGTACGAGAATCTGTGGCGATGAGGTTATGTTCGGCATCGGTGGCTCCGGTTAAGCCACCGTTGTTGACTGAGGAGGAGGAGGAGAAGCAAACCGACGGTGGAGAGAAGGGTTTTCGCATGGCAGTTTTAGGATAGTTTGGGTTATTAGTTTTTTTTAATGAATGGAAGAGTTATATTTATAAAACACCGGACGCAACATAAATAATTATGAGAAATTGATAACAAAGTATTCCCTCCGTTTTTTAATAGATGAAGTTTTGGTTTATTGTACAAAGATTAAGAAATTTACATTTATCTAGAAAGTAATTTTAAAGATATAATTTTAAAACATTCAACCAATTATAAAAAACTGTTAAAATTTTATTGGTTAAACAATTTTCAATAAAGCTAAAGTTAACCTTAAAACCTTAAAACATACCTTAAAATCTTAAAACATCATCTATTTTGAAACAACATAAACCTTCTAAAACATCTTGTAAAAGAAACGGAGGGAGTATCACTTTAAAAAAAACTAAATTTGACCCGCGCCCCCGCACAAATGTTTATTTTAACTTATATTGAACGTAAACTCACAAACTGCTAGTTTTATAAAAAATCTCATGTATAGTTATTATGTTTTAAAATTTACATATAGAGTATAATATATTATATTATAATATAGATGTTTGATAATAATTTTTATTTGTACATAATATTATATTAAAATTTTATAATTTGATGCAATTTGATGTAATTGTACTATCCATATATTAACATGTTATTTTTTATTAATTTTATTTTACAATGAAACAACATGCTAAAAAAATAATGGTCAATATATGATCGATTTAGTTATATAAACTTTAGAATTGTAATTTTTAATTTAAAATTATTTTAAATGCAGTGTCAATATTTGTAAATAAAAAAAAGATATACAAAATGAAGTATTTAATTTATTGTAAATGCAAATGTAAAATTGTAAATAAAAAAGTATTTTTTTTATATTGTTATCCCTGTGTCCAAATAATTTTCAGTCATAGTATTATCCATGTTTCCAAACAGTACCAAATGTACTTTAGTTTTTTAATATAGATTTTAAATGCAGTGCCAAAATCTGTAAATAAAAAAAGATATATAAAAGTGAAGTACTCAATTATTGTAAATGCAAAGACTAAAATTGTAAATAAAAAGAAGTATTTTTTGTACGGGCTATCCATGTGTCCAAACAATTCTCAATCATAGTAATAGTATCATAGTATTATCCATGTTTCCAAACAGTACCAAAAGTTACTTCAGTTTTAATAATATAGATACACATTATCAAAAATATATTAACATTTAAGTTTACACTTTAGTGATTATTCTTTAAGGTTTAGTTTAAAAGAGTGAGGTTGAGTTTCTAAATTTTTTATAAATATTTAGAAAAATTATTTATTTCTATTTTCATAAAAAAATTAAGATACTTTTGAAAATAATCATTCATTAAAGGTAAATTGGAAAGTGATATCAAACTTAGGAAATAAATGAAATTTTCTCATAATTTATTTAATTAGTTCAAAATAAACAAAGTAATTCAAGTTTCGTATAGCATTGAACTTTTTTTATAAAATTCTACGGCATTAATGATTTGGAGAAAGTTACTCAAATCATATATCAATATATACAGTAGAATTTTAATTTAAGTAGTTTCTCTTTTAATCAAAATAACTTAAATACAATATGCCTTTTATAAGAAGACGTTGTCGTCTTTGGAACAGAACTGAACCACTGTTAGACCTATTCTGATGGGTAAAGTTCAATTGAATGAGCAACACATATTTGGAAAATGCAACGCACTTAACTTCCCTAACTTTGAAAACACCATTGTATGATGAAACTTCCACAATTTGAGCAATAGTGTTGAAGATTTTTTGACTGGTTGGACTTTAAAATGTTAAGGTGATTTTGGTATCATTTTCCATCTACATTTTTTACCATATCTTCAATAGAATGTGTTTAATACACATTTGATTTTTATAAATAAATCATTTTAACCTACATGATCTAGAAAAGTAAAAATTTGCTTTATTTAGTACTTTAGTTTTTAATCCAAGAAAACAAAAGATAATCTGAATGGTGATATAGCATTGTGAACCGCACAGTCGCGATATGTAACGCCTTAAACATTCATAACCATGTGGTGTTAGGTTAATGGTCCACATCACATTTCCAGAAGTATACTAAGAAAAAGTAATCTAAAATACTGGACAAAAATACTGGATAAAAATGGATGAGTTAATAAACTAGACAAGTACAACCTTTGGCATGAATAGGTTATAAAAGTACTAAGACTTAAGATGTATCCGGAAATAACAATTGAGTCAATAAGTTGTCTTTCATATTCCTAGTTTTAAAATGTGGTGAATGGAGTAGTGGAATGCTAAGTTCATCTTTTAAGTAAGTGTTTATCATCAAAATTATGGTAATATTTTTAACAATCAATCAATTATTAATTTCAAGAATATAGGCAGCTGCCAGTATCGACGCAAAAATAAAAGTACACATTAAAGTATGCAATATGTGACTATGTGTGTGTATATTGGACTAGCAACCATAGACATCACATAATGCTATACCTGCTACGCCACTTCTATTATTTCCTTACTTTACTACGACGCCTGCATTAGGTTATTTCCTTACTTTTCTGAAATAATCGACCTACCGTTTTAGTTTAATGACAACTGTGTGGGTTTCCTATATCATATTAGTTATGTCGAAAATAATATTTTATTATATACTAAACCTTATGATAAACTATCAAATAAAAATGATACTTAAATAATTCCTGTAAATTAACCCAAATGAAATAGTTTTAAATAACTAATTTGCTTTTACTGTGAATGTCAAGAAACCCCTCCCCAGGAAAAGAAAATGTCTATAATCTACCAAAACATTCATGTGGACACGACTTTCCACAAATACTTAACAAAATAAAAATTTCCACATTCCGCTAATAGTGATTTTTCCGGTTTGTAACGAATCGGTTTAGGATTTGATGACTTCCTTAGGGCTGATAACTTTAACCGGAACCATTAACCCGAACTAAATCTGACCAGAAATATCGGTTCTGTTTCAGTTCTAGTCAATTAATCTCATGAATGTTTTAGTTATTCATGGGTATCAGTTCAGTTTTTATTTGGAACCAAACGGATACCGGTTTAAACTAAATTCTATGCTTAAAAATATATATATTTATATTTTCTAAGAGTTGAACCATAGATGGATAGGTAAAATGGCAAGTATAATACCACTAGGCTACTTCAACTTAGTTATATATAACTACACATGATTAATATATATATAATTTCGATTCATTTTCTTAGAAAATAATAAACAAAATAAATATATGTTTACATATATATGTGTGTAAATTATTTTATTTTGTAAATATATATATATATGATCACATAATAAAGGTATATGGAACTGACCCAAAATCGGTGGTATTCGATCGAAATATATTAGTACATATTGAGTATAAAATTCATTTATCTGAAAGATTCAGATCCAGTCAGATCGTAGTTGGATCCAATCCGAATATCTGAAGTCCCAGCCTTAACTTGCCTGTCCAAATCCATAAACTATATTCTCTTTGTTCCAAAATATTTGATTTTTAGGATAATATACAACTAGTAAAAAACTTGTTTTTTATCTAAGAAGTATCATTAAAATATTAATTATAAATTATTTAACTAATTAAAAATAGACTAGGAATAATTTATTAGTTATAAATTTTTTGATAAGTTAAAAATTACATTAAAATATGAAAACTCCATCTATTTTAAAACATAAATTTTTTTATTAAATATCGTCTATTTAAAATTGAGGGAGTATTGAACATTGACCGTTCATGAGAGACGTACCCCGTTAAACGCAAAACAGTGGCATGTCATTTGCAGAGATATATGTGAACTCAGATTCTCACTGCACATGCAAAAACATGCCAAAATATAGCCACAAATACTCTCTTTGATTATAGCTTATAATCGTTTTCGTAATTTACCTAATCGTCCAAGTGTCCAATATTGTTTGTTTGCCAAACTCTCTAACGGTTTGAAATATCTTAAAAAGTAACATGCACATGGGGTCTATGTGAATATTTGTGATTAGTATTATTCACCATAAAATTAAGTGTGTTAAGTTATTGGTCGTTGAGACTTTTCATCTCTAGTTATGCCTTTGTGGTCAAATCTCTAACAACCCGGGTATCCCTTCAAGCTCCAATCTACCTATTCAATAAACTGTCAAACCCCCCAAAGTCAAAAAACAACACCAAACTAAACCTACTAATAGACTTAGTTTAACTACTTAATCTGAATGGCGCTAACAAAACAGACGCGAGAGTGAACACTTAACAGATACGAACAAAGACATACTGAAAATGACAGTAAATAATGTAATATTGGCTATTGAAAAATTATGAAGAACTGTAACATTACCAAGTGTGATTAGTTATGCACTGGTTCTACTAATTCGAGTTCATATACACTTTCTTACGTTTTGTCACGTGAAGATTTAAGTTGTGTGTGTGTTTACCCTAGAGAAAAGCCTTTAATCAAATTGAGATGGATGATTCTGATGTATGAGAGAAACTTCAATTTTAGAAGTGGGACGAAGTATGTTCGAAAAGGGAATCTTTAAGTGATCATGATTAATGATGTGAGCTTTTTATGTCGGCTGCACGCCATGAATACTCTGTCCATTACCCGTGAGATAGCCTCAGCAATAGCATGAACCCATGAAGTATCTTTTATCTTCTCCACACTTCTTATCTAACCTTGTGTTTAGTTATTTTGTCTTCCGTTCATATGCAAAAACTTAGACGTATTAATACTTTCTTGATAAAAGTATATCCAAAGGAAATATCATCATGTTTCATTTTTTACTTTTTTCCATAATATATAATTCACCGGTTACGCAATTTGATTGACATTAACAATATTTGAAGAGAATTTACGCCTTCCTTTTTTTAAGGATTGATTATTTGTTTTTTCCTTCTTATATGAAGCTATATCTATATGTGCATATAAATTATATAAATACATATGGAAACATATTAATATATTATACCAGAAACGGCAATAATGTAACATAGCCTTTTACAGATGAAGAATCTTTTAGCCATTCGTGAAAATGTATTTATATAACGAAAGTGGGGTTGGTATTAATATTAAATGGGAGAAAGTGAAAGGAAATACACAAGTCACGGGAAATTTTTGAAGCAACCGACTAAACATTTTGATCGATAGTGGTTGGAGTGCACGAGAGATAAAGAGATCAGATAATTATTCCAATTACTGAATTTTAATAGTTTAAGGAAAACAAATCGCCATTTTTCTATACAATCCATGATGCCAACCTTAGCTTACCTCGAGACTTATCTTTTCTCATTTAGTCGTAGCAACGAGTTAATTCAGCGTTAAAAACATTTAAAAAGAACGTTCATGTTTTTGATTGGGAAGTAAGAATTCAAGTATAGAAAAAAAATCCAAAATGTGTAAAGATTGCAGAAAAAAACAACTGAGTGA
>CAJHQP010008525.1:0-26539 GCA_905132765.1 Moricandia arvensis | reverse complement strand
ATAGTATTTAGGTATTTATAAGTAAAAAACTGTTTTGTTTAAATAATATAGCTTTATTTTTTTAATATATTTTATACATAGTAGTATTTATCATATTATTTTAGTAAATTTTATTGATATAGGATATTTTATGAATGTTATGATATTAAGCTTATTTTAAAAAATTAAGACTTCAAAATATTAGATTACTTTATTTTTTACAACATATATAAATAGTTTTTCGTGGTGCATTTCAAAAATTTAATTTTTATTATTTATGATTTTATCTTTTGTAAAATTTTCACTAATATGATTTTGAGTTTAAATATTTATTTTTAAAATTTATATTTTGTCAAGAAAATTTTGCAAAATTACAAACCTATTTTTTAATACATTAAATAAATTTGAATTTTTTTGACTACATCTAATCTATTATTTTATAAATAAATATTAGAATTTTTGGTACTATTTTGAAAAAAAAACTCAATAGATTTTTTATAATTAAAATACAAATAAATTTAAAATTAAAATTGTATTTGTCATTAATATTTTAAATGAATTACTAAAATTTTATAGTTCTCTAATAACATATTTTAAAATATTATATAAACTAAAGTTTATCATATACTATTATATTTTTGTATACAAATATTTTTAAACAATATATTGTTGAGAGTTTCAAAATAAATAAAAATTTGTAGATATATATATATATATATATATATATATATATATATATGTTTATTTATTTATTTTGTATAAGTTTAACGTATGTTGATACATTTATTTTGTATAAGTTTAACCTATGTTGATACATTTATTTTGTATAAAAATATTATATAGTTTACGAATTTCACCCATTTTAATGATGAGTGATAATTTATTTAATGAAAAATTTATAAATTTAAAAAAATTTAAATTACCTATTTAATATAATTTTATCATAATTAATTCATGTAGCATTGCAATTTTATATAATCCAGAATATATTTATAGAATTTATAAAAACCAGTATATAATTTTCATTTTCTTGTTTTATAATAAATCTTAGTTAACATTGATTTATAATAATATTATATTACTAATTACAAAATTTATTAATGTGTTATTTTCTAAAAATATTTAAATTTTAAGTAAGATTTTGTTAGATTTTTTTTCAACAGATTTTGTTATAATTAAAAATTTAAATTTAGAGTTGTTTTATTATTAATATAAATAATCAAATATGTCATATTAACTAATTCTTTAAGTGGTCCTATTATGACTTGTTAGTAGTAGATAAAAATATGATCTTAATTTAATAGATTAAATATTGTTTTATGAAATATATTAAATTTATTAAAAAATTTAAAAGTTAATTTTTAAATAATTTTATTTCATTTCAAACAATTTGATTTTTAATTTAAAAATGCGAAGAAAGTTTTTTAACTTTAAAAAAAGGTTTCAAATACCATCATAGGAGGTGGTATTTCAATTGTTGTTTTTACACTAGAAAATATCATTCAAATCCCATCAAATCTCATTTGATGGATTTTGTTGACAAAATCTCTATTTTCCAATAAGCTAGAATTTGGAAGAACTTATACAAATGACTAATTCAATAAGCTTGAATTTCACATGAGATTTATAAATGCTACATATAATAAGATGAGATTTGAGAAAAAAATAAAATCCTCTCAAATTCTAAATCCAATAAGACTCCATATATTTATTTTTTCGTTTTAAGGTTAACTCACTAAAGGAGTAAAGAGTGAATAATGTTTTGTGTGTATTTATACGTTGGCTAATTAACGAACCGATAGTTACTGATCTCTGATGGGTCTCTTCAGATTTAGTCTGAGATATACGTGGGACACTTTGGGCCCATCATGGGCTTTTTGTTGAAACTGAGAGAGGACATCTATGTGATTCCCACATTGCCACTACATACTGATAAAAGGTTTCAGGACATCTACAACCAGTACAGTTACCTTAAGTCAATATTGATGTATTTGGAACAATATGGTCAACCAAAATCAATATGTTTTTTGACATTTGTTTTGCTATTTTAGTTTGTACCTACCTAATTTGTAAATATATTTATCAAACTGTTTTGACAATTTTTTTCCTGACAACAAATATTTGGTTAGAAATGTATATTGACCTCCTGTAAATATTTCTTAAAATGAAGAAAAATTAAAAATCTATGTTAAAGTTTGTCAAGTCTTTTTAGGTACTTCACATTTATTAATCATCTAATACAACTGAAAAACTGTTCATGATATGAATTAACCAAAATTACTTGACTATAATTAGATTGCCCAAAATTTAACCGAAAATTTTAAAAGTTCAGTTAAATTTGATAAAAATATTTGAAGAGAAACGTTAATGTGATATTCTTTTTTATTTGAATTGAATGTTAAATTTAATTAAAAAAAATATGTTTGCAACGTGTCCTTTCTTATGATCACGCTATACAAACTTTTAAAAGATTTTCAAAATTTCTTGAGATGATCTTTCTTCTTGATTCTTAAGGTTTAATCTCTATTATGTTTTGTCTACTTGTAAACGTTAATGTGATATTCGTTTATGGATCAATTAAGTTTGTACCGATCATGAACCCTCACCATGGTTCTAAATAATAATATGATTTAGTGATATCACGAATTAAAATCGCATTATTTCAGAATTTTGTTTATAATTCTGAAAAAAAACAATTATGCTGATTTTGCTTACGTAACCTTCTAGACTTTTATACTTTAAAAACAATAATATAATTTTTCTGCAATATAAATTTGAGAAATTATTAAAAATAAATAAGTTAAATACCATTTTGTAAAAATATATTTTAAAAGTATATTTTCAAATTATCATTTATTAAAAGTAAATTTGTAAACTAGTATCAAAATTGTAGTATAATTGCAATTTTTCCTATAAATTTCTTATTCTGATTTTTTTGTTCTTTCCTTTTGGAGACTCCTCCCCATTGACGAACGAACGCTAAAGATATCTGAGAATACCAAATCACCAAACCACCAAACCAGGGTTCGAAACGCATTAACATCGTTTCAAATCTTCTTTTTTTTTTCTTCCCCGGAGAAAGAAGATGAAGCCGCGATTCACGTATTGATTCAACATGGCTTCTTCATCCCAACGACGCTGCGTCTTCGGTACTCTCACTGACTCCTCCTTCAATTTCATTTCCTTTCGATTTTGAAAATCACCAATCTCTTCTCCTTCGTCTTAGTTGGGAACATTCCTTACGACGCAACCGAGGAACAACTCAGAGAGATTTGCGGAGAGGTTGGACCCGTCGTCTCCTTCAGGTCAGTCTCCTTCTTCTTCAATCCAAAACTTGAATTCGTGTGATAAAGGAACAACCTTTCGTTGGATTTCAGATTGGTTACTGATAGAGAAACTGGTAAACCAAAGGGATACGGGTTTTGCGAGTATAAGGACGAAGAGACAGCGTTGAGTGCTCGTCGTAATCTCCAGAGTTACGAAATCAATGGTCGTCAGTTAAGAGTTGATTTTGCTGAGAATGATAAAGGAACCGACAAAACCCGAGATCAGGTTCTACTCCTCTCTTAATGTCTTAAAAATGTTGAAGCTTTTGTCATCTCTGTAAGTTTTAAAGTAAAGGTGGTAACTTTTGATTCAGGGTCAAGGAGGACTTGCTGTTGCTGCTACTGGTATGTTTTTTCGCCTATTCTGCAAATTTGATCTAAAAGAAACGATTTTTCTTTGCGTTCAAAAATCGGTTTAGACTCTCGCCTAATGAATAATCCCATATAAAGCTCCTAACTAGCGATTTCTTAAACAATGTTTTTTAAGTGTCTGAAACTTTATTGACCACAGTTGTCTTTGGAGTAATAAAACTTATTGTTGTTGTTGGATGATAGATTCTCAAAAGCAGATTGGAGGGCTGTGGATTCAAGTATGCATCAGCCCGTTGGTATCAACCTTGCTATACAAGCTGCGTCTGTTATGGCTGGTGCGCTAGGGTGGGCCACAGGTTGGTTTGCAAAGTACATTGCAGGTTCCAGCTAGTGATCCCCTGACTCTTCATCTTGCCAAGATGTCTACAAGTCAGCTCTCTGAAATTATATCGTCCATTAAGGTGTGAATCTTGACATGGTTGTTGGAATACTGTATATGATTGGTGTGATAGTGACTGTGACTGTGACTGTGTTTTCTCAATGCCCAGTTTATGGCTACGCAGAATAAGGAAGAAGCTCGACAGTTGTTGGTTTCGAGACCTGACTTGCTAAAATCTGTCTTTTTGGTACTTACCATCTCCTAACTCTGCAAATCATTTGTCTCTCCTTTCCACTGCTATTATTAGCTAGTTGTTGGAGAAACTAGGAGAGAACAATCCGTTTAGTTTTTCTGTAGAAAGCGTGCTCTTGACAGATGTATATATTAGACACCCTAAGTATTTCTTTACATTCCCATTTAAACTAGCTGAGTTTATCTCCCAGGGTGTTTTAGGCTATCTCATTATTGCCAAATAGTTCGTATTACATTGTGTTTCATACACCATCTTTTGAACATATACCTTCTGTACTGTTGCAGGCACAGATACTGCTTGGGCTTGTGAGTCCACAAGTCGTAAGTTTTCATCTCCCTTAATAGTTTTGTGCCTCTTCCTTCTCTATCCATCTCTTATGTCTTAAGAAGGCTGTTTCCATTCTTGAATTGTGCAGTTACAGACGCCAAATATTGTGCAGGCCCCAAACCATATGACAGGGTCTTCAATTCAAGACACACATCTATCTGGTCAAAACCTTTTACCGCCACTTGCACAAAGATCGCAACATCTAAATCGCCCTCCCCATAGTCATTTTCCCGTTCAACAGTCTTCTAAACAACCTTTTAGTCAGATTCCACAACTAGTAGTAGCACAACCAGGCCCTTCTTCTGTTGTGAATCCTCCTCCTAGATCCCAAGTTAAAGGTCTCAGCGAAACCGCTGCTTCATTCCAACGCCAGAAACAAGTGGTTCCTGCTTCCACCAGCTTAGGTTATAGTGTTCATACTTCAGTTCCTAATAAGGCTATCCAACCATCTCAAGTACCTCGGCCATCATTAACGAACTCGGTGATGCAGGTGAGTTCCAAATATTACTTTCTTACTTGTATTTGTGTGTTTAGATTCTCTCTAAAGATTACTTCACGTCTAATTGCAGCAGGGTGGGCAAATAGTATCGCTAAACTATGGCAAAAGAATAAACAATGAGGGACCTCATGAATCCATAGATAGACCATCGAAGATAATGAGAGTGGATGATAGGAGAACCACCACTCCATTTCATACAGGCCATGCGTCTAACTCAATGCTTCCAAATCCATTACAACTACAAGAGAGCGCCTCAGGTATAACCACCAATTCACATAATTTGGAAGCTTTATTTGGATGAAAAAAATCTTTAATTGATTGTAGACACTTCTCTCCCCGGATGTTCAGTCAACATTGCTGCAGCAAGTAATGAACCTTACGCGGGAACAGCTGATGATGTTGACCCCAGAACAACAACAAGAGGTCTTAAAGCTGCAACAAGCTCTCAAGCAACAAGAACACATGATGCAGCCTTCATAGCATTGAGGTTGTTGTCTTATACGCAAATCACCATAGAAAGAAGAAGGCTATCTCTCTTTCTCTCGCACCTGAATTGGAGTGTGATTGTATTATTAGTGTAAAAGCATTTAATTGTGGTAGGGTTTGTCTTTTATAGAGAAACCGTCCAGCCATCAAAAATATAAAGGAAAAAAAGAGAAAGTTATACGTCCAAGCAACTGTGTTCATCTCTTTCCTTCTTGTTATTTCGTCTTCCTTTGTTTTCTGCTCGAGTCAAACTCTCCTTTCCTTTTAATCATGTGGACACTATAGTTTGGTCATTGGTGAAGATTTCAAATACTTTAGTTAATAAAACATTTTATTCCTTGAATAAACTTAAAACATTACAGAACTGGGGGGTTGAATAATGAATTAGTAAAAGCTGAGTACTAGAGAATGCTCAATCAGTTTTCTCATTGTTACTTTTGCTACTGGTTTCAACTGATTTTGCGATCGTGATGGACTAATTCATCTGCATTACTTTTCTAAATGTTTAATAACATCTTCAAATGTATTTTTGTGTCAAACTGATTGTTGTTTAATAGTACCTGATCTCACCCAATGGGGATGTTAAATGAATTGTTAGATCACTCATGTTAAGTTATCTTGTCCCAGATAAAAAAAGACATACAAATAAAAGTTACGGTTCAATCATAATCTAAAAGATGTTGTGTTCTAATGTAAGAACAAGAATGTTAATTCTTTCACACTACTCAACTCCAGCAGCATCAATGTTAAAACCAATAAAAAATAAAGTTAGCCTGAGAACTGAGATTAGATGGCCACAACTGTTAATTACAGTCTAAAAGTTTTCACTGAACTCATCCAATCACGGACCAAAAGACACCAACTAATGTTTCCTCGGCCGGCCTCTCTTCCTGGTCGGCTTCTGAACATCCTCTTTTGCTCCACTCACTGATGATTCTTCAACCACTCTACTTGAGGAACCTACCTCTGTGTTTGGCCTCTCTCTTAACCGCCCTATGGACCACTCCTCATTCTTCTTTTGCTCACAGCTCGGAGAACAGATTAGCATTGCATTATCATGCCATTACTCGCGTCGCCATTGGGCAACTCTTGATCATTTAACACCAGGTCGCCGTCGCCATCAGCTTCAGCAACATGTTTGTCCTTCCTGACCACCTCCTGGTCAGGAAATGAGGCAATTAAACTTAGAGCGGCCTTAGCCGCAGCAACAGCTTTAGCAGCAGCATAAGCTTTAGCATTTGCATTAGCTCTTGCCGCCTTGCAGCTGCAGCTGCGGCCGTAGCGGCCGCAGTAGCAGACCTTGAGGCCTCTTCAATATCTTGAGGGCGTTTATCAAACTGCGAGGCTAACAGCTTGTTGAGATGGTAGTAAACAACTGCATTGTTGGTTTCATTACGGAGCATACTTGCATTGACATTGAAGGAGGGTTCCATTAATCTCTTAAAACCTAATCAAGAAACCTATTCATCAAATCAGATCTTACTCGAAGGAGAATTCACACAAAGAGACAAAGGGACAGAGAGAGAGAGGTAATATAATAAATAAAGTGATGCATTTTCTATAAAAATCAATGGAGATAGGTATAGGGTTTACCTTGGAAGAATGCGCCTGAGGAGTGCAGTGGAGGAGAAGAGGGAGGTGATGATAAGTGATAATAACAGAGGACTACTACAATTAGGGTTTTTGATTATTAGAGATGTTAAATGGTTCTGTCCACGTTCATTTGGGCTTGTCTATACGCGTTTTATTTTAATGGACTATATTTGGTTAAATCGTAATGAATAATGATTTTGATAAAATAAAATCTGTTCATTAACAATCTTAATTGTCTTTAAACGATTTTTGATGATTAGAATTGTTAAATGGTTTATCCCTGTTCAGTTGGGTTTGTTTATACGCGTTTTATTTTTATAGACTGAATTGGTTAGTCTGAATGGGGTAACGATCCAAAAGATTAAGTTCTATAGAAATAGATTTGTTCCATCAAGAATCCAATTTAACTTTACTCTTACTTGTTTGCCTATCTTTAAATATATTCCGAATTTTGGTTTTTAATTTTTATGTTGAGTTTTTTTGGTTATTATAATAATTTAGGTTTTAAAAAACTTGAATATAATTTTTTTCTAGTTTCTGGATTTGTAGTTTTTTAATCTACAGTTAGAAATGTGGCTTTTAACATTAAGTTTTAATATTTATTTTTTAGTAGTTACTAAAATAAAGTTATGAATAAAATAGCATTAAGACCTAATGATAATATTTATATAATTTATATTTTTTCACCCAATCGGTTCTTTTCTTTTTGAACCAAACAATTTCGAAAATACACAAAAGTTTACTTTTCTGCTAACTTATACAAGTTTACTCAATATACCGATCAGATATTCTTTTCAGCAATTTATTTTATAAAGTAAGTTATTTATAATTTTTATAATATGGTATAAGTATTTAAAATATGGGCCCAAAAATATACTCTCTCTGTTTATTTTTACATGATGTTTTAGAAGGTTTATGTTATTTTAAAATAGATGATGTTTTAAGATTTTAAAGTATATTTTGAGGTTTTAAGGTTAACTTTAGTTTTATTGAAAATTGTTCAATCAATAAAAGTTTACAGTCTTTTTTATAATTGGTTGAATTATTTTAAAATTATATATTAAAAATATTTTTTGATAAATATAAATTTCTTAATTTTTTTGCAGTTAATTATCTATTAAAAAATGGAAGGAGTATTAAACAAGGTTTTGGCAATCCCAAAGTGATTTCATTCTTATCTATTAACCTTAAATTAAAAATAAGAGTGAATTTCAATGTTTTTGTATTTTATATGGTAAAAATATTTGAAATATGAACCTAAAATGTATTTCTTCCATTTCATTAATATGTAGATTTTAAAAAGAAAAAAAATTATGTTCTTTATGAAAATATTGTAGATTTTAAAAGATTAATAAAATTTTATTAAATTATTATCAATTAAAAATTGAAAAGTATGATATATTTATTATAGAAATTAAATTTATTTATTTTAATCGGTGTAAGAACAACAAGAAATTTTATTTTTGTGAAAGAAAAAGACTTTAAGCACGGCTCTCGACTTCATGCTGGCAATTTCATTCTTACCTGTCAACCTTAGATTAAAGATAGAAGTAAATTTCAATACTTCTGTATTATATTTCCTCAGTTTTTTTATATTTGACGCTTTAGGATTATACACATAGATTTAATTTTTTATTATTTTATTTATCTGACTACAATTTAACCAATAATAAATAGAAGTTATAATATCATTCGTTATCTAACATTAATTACTAATAAATTTTACATAGAAAATTGAAAACGTTAAATAATTTGGAACAAAAATTTTTTTGTAAAACGTTAAATATAAAAAAAAACGGGAAATTGCGCTCTATAGCGTCCAAACAAATTATAATTAACTCACTGACCAATTGCTCTTCTATATCAATATACTGTGTGTATTTTATGTAATAATGCTTTTTTACCCTCCTATGCAACTGGCTCAACTTGCAAAATAATAATATGTTATATCTTATATTCTATTATATGTTATGAACAGCTTTTGTTTATTATGTTATATTCTATTATAGAATAAAAATGTAAAATAATATGTATTATGTTTTTCTATTCATATTATATAATGTGATATATTATGTTATTATACTATTTATCATGTTCCATTTCATTTGACGATTACTAAAGAATGTCATTTTGTGTAGAAATATAGTTTGTAATTTGAAAATTCTAACTATCGTTACATGTTTTTAAACCTGTAAAATCGTACTATGATTAAACTATGTAATTTAATATACATAATAGTATGTACTTTTTTAGATTTTGATATTTGCGTTGAGGGTTTATATTTGGATTAGGGTTTAGTGATTAAGGTTTAGGGTTTAGTATTTAGAAAGTGAGGGGGTATGGTTAGAGTTAGCATTAACTTCTTCCATGCAATCATAGACATTTCATAATCACTAATGTACTATGTTATTTATTTGTCCCATTCTATTTGGGTTTAAGAATTATATTTGGGTTACAGTTTATATTTTGGTTTAGAGTTTACTGATTAAGATTTAGGGTTTAATATTTAAGAGTCGGGTGGGATTGAGATATATTTAGTATCTATATTTAAGGGGCTAAGATATAGTTGATGACCTATACTATTTTACCGGTATGGAATAGAACATTTAAACCTTCTATTTTATCACCTTGTTTATTGTGTTGTTCTCTGCAGATAAATTTACAGGGTTGATAAATGGAATAAACCATTTATTCTAAATATGTTTACATTTTACATCATTCGTTTCACTGTCTAGAATAAAAACTCTTTGATAAATAACATAATGATGTGGATGCATCTTCTTCGTTCATATATAATAGTTTTAACTTTATATGCATTACAAAAAGAGTGATGTCACTTACTCTCTCACTTACAACTGGAAACCTGTTACACGAAAGGGCAAAACCGGATGGTTTGTGACATAAATATCTGACATTGCATTATGTCAAAATCATAGTCACTCACCTAATTTGTCTTCCAAATATGGTTATTAATGCAAATAACCCAAAAAAAACAGAGGGAGTATATGGTAAAAATATTTGAAATAATGGGCCTAAAATATATTAAGGACACGGCTCTCCACATCACGCCTGGCAATCCCAAAGTGATTTCATTCTTATCTATTAACCTTGGATAAAGATAAGAGTAAATCTCATTTGGATAACTTACTACATATGTTGATATCATCGGTTGGTAAAAGATAACAAAAGTCTATCTATATAAGAAGCATTGCATGCTTCCCAACTGTCCGTGTCACCAACATACAAACAAGACTTGAAGTAATGTCGACTCTCAAAACAGCTGCTCAAGTTAACGGCGATTCCTCCATCATCCATGGTTGCGAGCTACCATCGTCCAGGCCTCCACCGTCTATAACGATACTCCCAAAACCATTGGTTATTTATTTTTCTCCCTAATTTTATTTTCTTCTTTTGATCATAGTTTCTGAAAGTCCAACGTGAAGCAAATAAGTTAAAGTATAACTTGAGTTTGCAGAAAAAGCGGAGAAGTTAATAGCGGAGGCGGCGAGCAACGGGTCGGAGCTTGTTGGTGTTTCCGGAGGGCGTTTATCGGTGGATATCCTCGGTGGGTTTTAGGTTTGGTATAGCGGTTGGTGTTCACAACGAAGATGGTCGTGATGAGTTCCGCAAATATCATGCTTCAGCCATTCATGTTCCTGGTAACAGAAACTTTCTTCTTTGTTATTTTTTTATGAAATATATTTCATAAGAAGATGAATTTTATTTTTTTGATATATTTTTTTTATTTATGAAAATTTCTTTTTTTATTTATACTATTTTTTGGAAAACATAAAGAAAAAGGAACCAAAATAAGATTTATTAACAGAAAATATTAATTATTTTTTAATAATGACAATTAGTTATAATATTTAAATTTATAAAGATATCTTTTAATTGACTATCATATGAATTAACTTGAGCACAATACATAAAAATATTTGACTTTTAAATAATATTATAGAAATTACTTTCGGTGAGAGAATCTAGTAGGAAAACTCTCACTTCTTAGAGCAGGGATTAATCGGGGTCTCTTAAGGTAAGATTCTTAGTTTTTCTAAAAGACGTATCTTAGTTTTTAACTAAGAAAACCTAAGAACCGTCTCTTAAATAAGAACCATAAGATCCGTCTCTTAACGGTAAAAATGTAAAAAAAAAAAATTAAAAAGATAAATTTTACGTTAAGAACCCACCTTAAGAGATCCGGGTTAATCATGGTCTTATGCTCTTAGTCTTTCTTTAGTATATTATTAAATTAATATTATATAGATTATACATTTGTTCATAATAACATATTAATATGATATTTGGATAATTGATCGATTCTGTTAACCTTATTTTTTATTCGGTGAAGGGGTGTGAGGTACCTTAACTCAACAAGGCGAGTCCTAGTTAAAAACAAGCTCGAGTCACAACTATTTTTTTTTTTTTTTTGCACATTTGTTTATTGGTGATGAATCTACAACACACAGGGCCTGAAGTAGATAAGTTGTCGGAGGTGGCTAGGAAGAACAAGGTGTACTTGGTAATGGGGGCTATAGAGAAGGATGGGTATACACTCTACTGCACAGCCCTTTTCTTCAGTTCTGAAGGTCGATTCTTGGTAAGCACCGTTAAGTCATGCCAACATCTCTCGAACGTTGCATCTGGGGTTTGGGGGACGGATCAACCATCCCGTTTATGACCACACCCCATTGGCAAACTCGGTGCTGCTATTTGCTGGGAAAATAGGATGCCCCTCTACAGAACTGCCTTGTACGGAAAGGGGTTAGTCCTAGAGTTAACCCTCGTTATTACAGTTCATGAGCATCTAAGTTTTATATGTATGATTCGGGTTGTAGGAGTTGAATTATATTGTGCCCTACTGCTGATGGTTCCAAGAATGGCAACGTCATGATGCACATTGCGATAGAGGGTGGATGTTTTGTGTTGTCGGCTTGCCCAGTTCTGCGTGCCGTAAGATTTCCCTGAGCCATCCTGATTACCGTGTTACCGACTGGTACGATGACAAACATGGTGAAGCCATTGTCTCCCAAGGCGGTAGTGTCATTATTTCACCATTGGGAAGGTTCTCGCGGGACCAAACTTTGAATCCAGAGGCTCATCACAGCTGATCTTGGGTATACTACACTCTCTTATTTGTTATTTTATCATAGGCTTTTTTTAGTAAATCAAAACATTCTTACTAATATAAGATAATAACATTCTGTTTCTCATCTAGATCTTGGTGATATAGCAAGAGCCAAGTTGTACTTTGATGTGCGTCGACATTACTCGAAAGCCAGATGTTGTTTAAAATTGACCGTAATGAGGACCCCAAAGAAACCAGTTACATTCGTTTCTAAGGCCGTGAAGCTGAGGATGATTCAGAGTCTCGGGTGAAATAATCGAGATTTTAAGGTCGTCAATTCATCCTCCTTCTCAACTACTAGAGTCCATTGCCAGTCATATGTTATTTGTCAGTTCAAATTGTCCTTAGAACTCTCGGTTATGTTTTTTTTTTTATATTTCAATTATGTAAGAGACACATTTGCACATGGTTGGATCTATGTTGTTTGATGACTAAAAGAATTTGTCTAACAGAGAATAAAGAAAAAGCATTATAGTTACTGGGTTTCCAGGGATAAAAACGTTAGTGAGAGATATAACACAACACTCCTATAAGATCTTTTTGTGTTCTAAACACTTCAATTCCTTGGGCGTAACTGCTTCCAAACGCAGCGGGTTGCCTATATAATCAGCCGTTAAGCTATGGAGTTCTCTGTTCATCATCAGTTTCTCTGTTTTGTCTACCACTCCACTCATCTAACATCCTCAGTTGTGCAATCCACCACCACTTTTGTCATGACCACTTGAGCTATCGATATAGAAAGCAGGTTCAAAATTCTTTCTATGATAACAAGTTTCTCTCTTCATCTTGTTTATCTCCACGAGGTTCCGTACAAGAATCTGTATTTTGGGCCTGAGATTTCTTTGAATCTTCTGCTCAAACACAAATGGTTGCCCAACAAGGATCATCAAAGCTTTGTATATCTTGAGAACCAACAAGAAGCAAAACAATGAGTGCTAAGATAGGTTAATCGGATTATGAGCTGCATATTGTTAGAACGAAAATGTGTTTCTTTTTTTTCTGTTGTCGAGTGTGTAATTGTTGTGTGTAGTGTCTTAATGTTCCTACACTATGTTTGACATGCATATTAACTTCTACGTTTTGATTTGAGAAATGAGTGAGGCCAATGAGTTAATCTTACATGAAGGAAGCGAAGACCACGTCTATTTATTTTCATTCTGAGACAAAAGTAATTAATTAATACAAAATAATATAATATAAAAATTATTAGCATCCAAATTTAATTTTGTAATTTATATGTATGATTTATTTTTAAATAATATTATGTTATCTTAAATAGACATATAATTTGATTAATTCCTACATTGGCGAAAAATCACAAGTTGTTTGTCTGATATTAAGGCTACTACTTTGGTACAATTTTCTGCAAGTTTGAATAATTTTTGTGTGTATAAGAAGCCTTTACCACTTTTTATTATGTTAAACCAAATTGCTGTTTAAATTCAGGAACTTAAAAAGACGCTCTTGTTGCCATAAATTATAATCTATGTTTTTATTTATAAAACATAGTAATATTAAAAATTTTCTATTTTAGTTCCAATTTTTCTTTTACAAGGATTATTTTTAAGAGGACAATTATTTCCCTACCTTTTTAACAAATAATAATTAGGAAAAATAATAAATAATTAATTTTTTATAATGTTAAATTTAAATCAAAATACTAAGCTTATATAAAGAAATAAATAATGTTAAAATAATCGTGGTTCCTTCTATTTACATAATCTTCATTTTCGTTAGTTGATCTTGTAAAAATTTTAAAATCCATAAATCACAATTTAAATAGTTTAGTTATTCTTATGTACAATTAAATATATATTCTAAAGTTTAAATTTATTTTTGGAAAACGCCAGAAGTTTTTTACAGTTAAGCTAGTACCGAATCGTAGGTTAATAGCACTTTTGGTTTTTATTGAGTTTTTAATTAATCAGTTTGCACTAAATTTGAACCAGATTACATAAGGTCATCTCATTATGAAAGTATCGCCTTCAAATTAAACTTCTCTTGTGTTTTGTCACAGTGTTAAAAGATGTCTATGACTTAATCTGAATTTCTTTATAATTACATGTTTTTTCTTCTAAGTTTACGGTCGAGATTTGAAGTGTATGATAAAAAAAAAAAAAATTGTATGAAGCTAATATGAAAATGGTATGTACCAAAATATTTTGGAAACACACATAACCTATGTCAAGCTTTGAATCGTTGTACAATTTCTCATCATCATTTCTTGAACCATAATTACCACAACTAATATTAAAAAAAAAGTAAATGTTTTAAGATAAATGACTATATGCATGCATTGCATTCAATTGTGTTTGGCTTAGTATGACCAAAAAGGGTTTCATACAAGTTTTTAGTATATTCCTTTTTCACCATCTATGGCAAAATGTCATATCCAATATTCTTTTTAAAGGTAGTATTATTAATCAAAAATCAACATTTTGAAAATGATTTAACTTCAACGTAAGATTCCAATTAGCAAATGCACTAAAAACACAAACATTAAACAAGTGGACCACCACCACTAGTTAAAATACTTCACAAAGATCAACCAAACAACAATAAGTCTCTCAAGTCTTTGTTTTACCCCACAATTGATCAATTTATTACAAGACACCACCCAACTTTTCATCACTCCCATTACGATCATCTAACAACGACGATGACTCTTCGTCCTCCCAACTTTCTCATCTCCAAACTTGTCATCCTCATAGCCCTCATTGCTTCTCCTTCCCAATCCGTCTTGCCAAAACTGCAATACAATATTGAAATTGCACAAGCCGCTTGAGCTGCAAGCAACCCAAACCACAATCCACTAAACCCTATTTCAACCAAAATGCTAGTCCAACCGCCACAGGCGTACCCACAAAGTAAAACGACCCAAGATTCACATGTGCCCAACCGTAGGCCGACTTGTGCTCTGTAGAATCCCGCAAACCAGTAGTTTGAGGGCAATTCCCTAGCTCGCAAAGCCCAACAATTGGCATAACTGACGCAACCAACGTCTTGAGTGGCTCGTAACTAGTGAAAAGTCCTGCCCCAACGCTCTTTTAGAACCACGGTCCAAGCCACATTCAATGCACCTATTACAAATGCACAAACTAGAGCCACGTTTGCCGCCAATCTTGCCTTGTACGTTTACCCGCACCTAGCTCGTTTCCAACCTATGAGAATATTAATGGAAACCACAAATAAAATAAATCTTACAAGTTAGTTATTTAACCCAACCTTTTGTCATGTTCAAAGGGAAAGAAAAGGACAAGTGGGTTCATGAGGTTGAAGAGTGTTATGAGATTGGCAGCAATAAAATAGACCATACTAGACTTCTTTCTTTTCAAGCATTTATTCTATTTTTATGTATGTTTATGTCCAATCACATGTCACGGTGTCACCTATTAATGGAAGTTGATATGCAATATTATTTCACAGTAGAGTGATAAAGACCAAGACACGTACCCGAGCAGACACGCATCCAGCTAAAGCCATAGGAACAGTATACATAAGACTTGTTGTCTGAATCAAAATCCCAGTAGCAGCCACAGCAAGCTTAGGATTCTCCAAGTAACCACCCATCACAATCACAATCTCATACCACCACCACTCCAAACATATCCCCAAACAACTCGGAACCGCCACTCTCATCAACGGTCCCAACCCTCCAACCAACTCCACCACCGACGGCTGAGCCGCCGCCACCATAGACCCACTAACTCTCTTCTGCAACTTCCCACTAACCCAAACATAACCCACAAGAAGCCCAACCATGATCAAATTCGTCACAACGGAAGCAGTGGCCACACCGGGAACACCCCATCGCTTCACCATCACAAGCCAATAGTTCAGCGGCACGTGGAATGTCACAGCCGCTAACGTGCACCACATCATCGGTTTAGTCACCCGCTGTGACCTTAGATAAACTCGTAACGGCTGAAGCAGAGTATTAGTCAAAGATCAGGAAGCGCGTAAAGGCAGTACTCAGCGGCTGTAGCGGTTATCTCCGGGTCTTGGCCCATGAATAGCATGATGGGCCCGAGGTTGATCCATAGCAGGCCGATGGGCAGGGAGGCGATCAAGAGAATCACTACCATACGGTGGAGAGAGAGCGAGAGGAGACCCCAGTTTTTGCTACCAAAGGCTTGGCTACATACTGGCTCGAGACCCGAGGCGAGTCCCACGAGGACAGAGTAGCCTGTGATGTTGGTGAAACCTATTGAAAGAGCTCCTCCGGCTAGCTCGAGGCTACCGAGACGGCCGAGGAAGAGGACGGAGACAACGGCACGTACGTAGACTAGACAGTTCATTGCTGTGATTGGTAAAACCATAGCCCATAGCTCTTTTAGCTCCTCTATGACTTGTGGAAGAGTTGGATGTTTATGGGAAGAGAAACCGTCTGGTTGGTTTTGTTCCTCCATTGTTCTGAAACAGAGCTTTAAGGCTAAACAGAGACGTGAAACAGGGGAGCTAGAGAGGTAAGCGAAAGAAAATAAAAACGCATGAAATAAAGATTTTGTTTGTCACGTGGAAAGGAGGAAAGCTGCGATAAATAGAGGAGAAATAGTTCCTAAGAAAAACACTATCATTTTAAAAACATTTAAGATTTAGGGAAAAGAAAAAAAAAACCTTTAAGATTTGTCTGTTTTAGCATGCTTTGACATTTTTAAACAAATTTTAATTATATGAAGAACTGTCTGGCCAATTCTATTATATAGTTTTTGATGATCGATTAGAGTCAACAAAATTATTATGCCACTATATAATAATATATATAACTTTTTTGGTCCCGAATATCATAAATCTATTTTCTTACAAACATTGGATATATATTCAGATGAACTGAGTGATGCATTATTTCAGAAATCAATTTAAATCAAATAATTTAAGGTTTGTAGAGCCATAACCTGCATTTAGTTTTGGAGTATATATTTCCTGATTTTGCTATTAATTTACAGAAACAATTTCCCAAATAAACACTGAGTGAATACTGAGATTTTTTGCCGTTGAATATGGTTAATATATTTTATATTAGGATTGTTCATGTGAGTTGAACAAAAAAAAAAGAGATTGTTCATGTGTTTTTTTTTTGTTTTACGGATATAAAATTAATATACCAAAACAGAAAATAATTTCCAGCTGAAATAGCTTTCCTATTTATGTAATTATTATTTGGGTATATATTAAAATTTCGTGTTTATAAAACTAGATAGGTTAAAAACTGGAATTAGATATGTCTATATTTTTATTAAAAATCATTTTTATTATAATTATTAAATAAAAAATAACATTGACAACAAATTCAGAATATAAAAAATATGAACGTAATATAAAAAAAATGAGCCTTCGAAATGTAATTAGAGGTTTGGATATTCTTTTGTTGTCTTGGTTTAATGGTCTCATCTGACCATTCATTTTAATCATTTCACTTCAATCATAGTATTTTTTGTTGCACGAAATTTCAAATACAATTTGAAAATTCGTGTATAGAGAAACCCATGCATGTTTAAACGTCAAAGATTATAATACTTGTACCGAGATAATTACTCAAATGGACAGCAAGAAAATGTGCTAATAGATGCAATATTGAGTAATACTCCATCTGTTCATTATAAGTTTCAATTATAAGTGTCACTTTAGATTTTTGCACACGGATTAAGAAAACAATTAATTTTACATATTCTCTATATAAAAACACAATTATCTATATACTTAACCATATTTCAACCAATAGAAAAATAAACTGCAGCATAAAATTAATAAATTTTGCATCGAAAGTTGAAAACAACACTTATTTTGTAATAAAAAACTTTTCTAAAACGACACTTAATATAAAACAGAAAGAGTAGATATTATATATGATTTCTTTTGTCATTATAGATATTATATATGCTATTAGAGTCTGATCAAAAGTGAGAAGGGAAAAGGGCTTGCGACATCTACAGGTTTCAGGTTCGATATATTTACTATGCAAAACTAAATTAAGTTTTTCCTAGACACCTCACATATATATGGGTTGCTTTATGTTCATTTCAATACTCAGAGAGAGTTTATCCATAAGTTATATTTCTCATTAAAGAATAGTCTAAATCTTTTACATAAATTCGGGATACCCTCAGATTAATACAAAAATAAACAATAGACAATATACTAAGAAAACAAAGATTGATATCTGCTGCTTTTTTATGTTAATCTTTTACCGGTAGAGAATAAAGAAAACCTAAAATGATGGGTTGCCTGGGTGAATTAAGGGGTCATAGGAGATTCTATAAACCAATTGCATTGCCATGATTATTAATATTACTACCTCTGTTTATAGGTGATTTTTTTAATTTTATTTTTAATTGTTAATGAGATATTATTTTATATTTAGCATCCTAATTAAATAATATAGCAATTTCCATTATGTTTAGTTGGTTTTTGTGGTATATTTGATAAGGGCCACACTCAAACTTTTATATGGAATGCACTTGTAATAATATAAAATTAAAATAAAACAGAAAGATAGGATGATGAAATGTTACCTATTAAATAAATTAATAATATTTAAAAAAAAACTATGTTACATATTTAATGCTATTTTACTATATTTTAAACATTTAATTAAGCTAGCAATATTAATTTCATTAAAGTAGTATAACAGAAAACGTATCACCATGAATTTAACGTTAGCTTATGTCTGTTGTGTTAATTAGGAGTACATATAAAATCATAACCATCAACAAGACATTTTAAACTCCGTTGAATATAGATGCTCTCATCGTGTAATGTACAAAATGGTTGTGCCAGGACTGAAGACTAAACTGGGTGGATGAGAAAGGCTCTATTCGCACGGTACAAGGTTTAAATCATGTGTAAGTGTAAGACAATCAACTTTATATCATGCAAATCAACGGTCATGCAATTGCAGTATATAGCCAAAAGGTAATCTAATTCGTAATATTATTACAATTGTGATTTTTAAGGTCATACAGTTTGAGAAAGAAGTTTGAAAACAATAAGATTGAAGTACATACACTTAAACTACTAATATACCTTTGAAAGACAAACGAATATGTAGGTAGAGGCGGATAAAAAAACCTACTAAAGATCTCTAGTTAAAACATTTCTAACATCTCTATATTATAGAGAAATAACATTTTTAAATATAGAAGAACATTTCATCTATTTGGTAAGAATACATTTGAGCGAGTAAAATTCACTTTTATTTTAAAAAAAAAAAATTGGAAGAAAATATAGGTATATCTAAATTGTTTAAGAGGTCCACGTTTGATGCAACCTTCATGTAAACACCTACCATATTCAGATATTTCAACATGCAAAACTAACACTCGATTTATACAAAAAAGCTATAAATACGAAACAATGAAAAAATAGTGTGTCTGAAACATAAAAATCGATGTTAAATATATATCAGCCACTTATGTTTCTTAATCGTTTCCCTCTTTTGTAAATTATCTCTTTCATTTTTCCTGATATTGAATTTGAATGATAAAAATAGAATATGTCAATCTATTAAAAGAATAACGGCTGGTAGAATTAACTACGTCGGATAAGATAATTTCATTCACTTGCACCGCGAGACGTTTTATTTTTAAAAGAAAACTGTTTGTTCCAAGTTCCATTGCAACTTTAAACGAGCAACTCGGAGTCTAAACACGATTTCAATACCATTGTATTTTATTCCCTATTGGTTGATCAGGTTGTACATGTGTTATCAAGATTATAGTTTTGACTTACCAGTTTGAACAAAAAATGACTTACTTGTTAGTTTTTTTGAACTCTTATATAATGTTTAGAAATAAGGGTCTACTGTATGCTTTTTTGCAAAGGGTATATTAATAGATGCTGCAAGATTTTTTTTTATCAAACATCTAATTTAATGTAATGGAAAGAGTGATCAACAAAGAATAGTGATTCATTCTTTTTGTTTATTATTTGAAAGTTTCTTATAGTTTTGTCTTTTGATGTAAGATTGTAGCATGTTCTTTTCAAATAGAAGCTATTCGAATATCATCTTATTTTATAATTAGTCTCGTTAATTAAATTTAATACTAGTTTGAAGTTCATGAATCTCAATATAAATGGAGTGACTCGTGTAATTATGTACTACAATATATTTTATGTTATAACTTGTATCACTTAAGTTAAAACTAAGTTGACACGATTTTTATGCCAAAACCATAGCCTGAATTCCACTAGCTATAGATCTTCACTATTAGTTTTCATTTGGCCATTGTAGATCAAGAGCAGATGAATGAATTATTGTCATGCAAACTTTAGACGATGAATTCTAAAAAGTTTTGCACTTACTAAGAGTTTCATATATATAAATATGTAATTTGAAATTTTTGCATAAATTAATTGAAGAAAATTATTTATATCTTTTGTGAAATTAGAAATTTGTTTTTGAAAATCAACATCTTGTAAAATGAGAAAAAAAACTTGTTTAGTCACTCATTTTTGATAAAAATGTGCAGCTGTTTGACAAAAACTTACTTGTAACATATCCAGCAGTCTCACAAAATAACTATTCCTGTCATTTGAGAAAGTATAAAAAAATTTGAAAACCAATATCTTCTAAAATGAAAAAATATTGTCATAAATTAGGTTACTGAAAAAAGCTGACTGATATTTTCATTTCACCAAAGTTGGTTTTGAAATGTTTGAAATGTTTATAAAGTTTTCTTAAAAAAAGAAAAAAAAAATATAACGTAGCCGGGATGCATAAGGCAGTCGAAAACTCATACTCCAACCAATAATTTTCTCAGAATCAACGTCCACTGTTTTGGAAATGGGCTATTGGACATGCATGTAAAATACTATTTGACGCAGAATAATAGTTTTTACAATGCAGAATTTGACGCGTAGCTCGTATGTAGCCACCTGATAAAATACTATTCCTGTCATTTCAAAAAAAAAAAAATTCAAAACCAATTTTTTTGTGAAATGAAAAAAAAATTATTGAAGTCAGACTTTTTCAACAACATAATTTATGACACTAATGTTTCCATTTTACAAGATTTTGATTTTCAAAAAAAATTATAATTTCAAAATGATAGAAATAATTATTTTGTGAGTGGCCAGATATGTCACAAGCAAGTTTTTTGTCGGAGAGCTACACATTTCTAACAAAAAAAATAACTAAATAAACCAAGTTTTTTTTTCTCATTTTACAAGATGTTGGTTTCAAAATAAATTTATAATTAAAAAGAAAACATAAATAATTTTCTTCAATTAATCTATATAAAATAATTCAAATTATATATATAAAGCTCTCAGAATATAGAGTCGGAGTGGAAAGAAAAATAATCATTTTATTAAGCTCGAGTGAAAAGAAATTATTACGCTGAATGTGAATGTGTAAGTGCAAAATTTCATAGACATCATCCTCCAAAGTTTACATGACAATAAATTCATTCATTTGCTCTTGATTTACAATGGCAGATGAAAACTAAAAGTGGTGATCTATAGCTAGTGAGATTCAAAATATATATATATATTGAATAATTAGGAAGTGTCTGGGTCTTCGGCCCAAATAATCTCCTAAGACCCAGAACTAACCGGCGCTAATACCATTTCTGACCTAAATCATCCTTCCCAGTGCGAGTCGAACCCGGGTGGCGATGATTGCAGCTGCGACTCGTTTACCAACCGGACTATATATATATATCAAAATTTCCACCATCTTATTAATATATTTCACCATCGTGATTCAATTGCTAAAAGACAATCACTTAGTTTCAAATGTTGTTATTTTCCTACTAAAATAGAAGAGTATTAACTTGATAACAATGGTGTGTCGAAATTCATGTGTGTATCACATATTATATATCATAAAAGAACTATCAGAAAATCAGTGTTTAGGTTTCCAAAAAAAAACTTGTATAACTTTTTAGATGATCAAATAGTATGTAAGCACATAGTTTTTTCATAAAATTTATAAAATATTTTTAATAGATTAATAGAGGATCTTGCTTATTAGTCTTATCAATTTCTTTATTTAACATCAAAATTATGTTGCTTTAAACTTTAAAAACCTGCGATACAACACTAAAGAAATATGCCTAATAAAACATTTCTATTGTTGAAAACTCTTTTGAAAATTTTAGCAGTAAGATCCAATAATTTTCATAGAATTAAATTATAAATTATTTGTAATACCTTCTTTTAGAAGATGTCACTAATAACAGGATAACTGTTTCTATAACTTCTACGAAGTTTTTTTTTTTTTTTTTTCCATTACAGAGATTGGTCTCTCCTTCTCTACCACTTTTTAATATTTCTTTTTCTTTTTAAATAATGAAAGAATCACTCAAAAACTCCCATATAAATGGTCTGTGTCACTAGTCATCACAAGACAACACCAACTAATTTGACGCTAATTATTTAAGAATTTCTTATATATTTATATGTTAATAAAGACATGAATGGCAATATGCACGTACGGCTACCATAAACCCAGAAGAAGATAGTGACAGGTCCGATAATACGACACGATCAATATGCTTCTTAAAACATCACTTACACTTAGTTAATATGTTTTTTTGGCTTTATAAGCATTTATTTACGTTTCGGCATGTCGACTAAAGTATCTAGAGTTATTAAAAACAGCCTGACGAAAGCATGTGTCTTCCGAATTCAACATAATTATATCGTTAGTGTCTCGTACGTCATAAGCAGGGCCGGCTTAGACACGGGGGGCAATGAATCTGACCACTCCGGATACTCATAACATTAAAATCTCAATTTTTATTTTAAAGATTAAAATCATAAATAATAAAATAAATAGTCTTTAACCTAATTTATTTGTATCTTTGTTACTAGTTAAAAACCTCATATGACTTTTAATAGTTTTCTCGAATTAAAATATATATATATTAGAAATCCAAAATTAATTTCGTTCAGCCGTATAATATTTTGAGCAGGCGCTGGTCATAACGAGAGAGAGAAAGAGAGATAGATGCCTTGTGGCCAATTTGAAGGGGTTAAAGTTCCACATCCCACATTGGAAATATGCATGGGATTCAAGTAATATATTTAGACTAATATATTTATCACTAATTGATTTTAAGTTAAAATTCATAACAAACTCAATTAAACATGGTATCAGAGCCGATCTACCATTATGACCTATTAATCTGACCTAGACATTGATCTGATTATCCCATAAATTGATGGTTCAAAGAAGGTTCAATTCCTTCGATATTACAAGAGAATAAAATATTGTCTCAGAGAAGTACGATGAATTCTGTAAGATTAATGGTTATACGCACAATTATCTCGAGGGAGAATTTATAGAAAAAATCCACATTAAAATAGTAAGTGACTTAAGTAATATATAAAAAACTTGAATCAATCTACTTATCGTCAAATAATTTTATTTACAAACTCAATATATATATATCAATATCAATTGACATAAGTGAATTGACATAAATCCTCTTATATATTAATTAATTATCTTACATATTTCTGTGTGAGATTTCTTTTCAACATATTTCTCTAATCAATCAAACAAAAAATTTTAAAATGATGATTGATTTTCTAATTAAGTTTCAACAACCAAAAAAAAGTTTCAACAACAATTTAATTCACATAAAACAAGGTGCATGCCAGAAGCAATATTTGACTATATATGTTAAAAGAAATCTTGGATAGGGAGACGGAAAATTAAATTTGTCGTGGAGTGTAATGTAGATTGTATAGTCACATTTTGTTTCTACATGAATACATATACTCCCTCTGTTCGTTATGTTACATATTTAAAATAACACTGTTCAAAAAGTATTTATATTTTTAATGCATATTCTGTCAACTAATAATTACTAATTACAAATTTCAAAAAAACTTAATTGTCTTTTTAGATTTTTTATTGTCTAAATTATTGAAAAAATACAATTACAAAAAACTATACATTTTATATATTTTATTAATATTTGTGAAAAACTTAAAACATCTATCATATTAAAACAGATGGTATAGTTTATGAGTGGCTAATATGCGATAAATAAGTATCGTGATAAAAATAACGGAGGCTCATATTAATTAAATTAAATGGCAGAAACACATTCCTTTTGTTTAAAGCTATGCGTTTTATGAAAGTAGACTCCTATACTTTGGTACAGTCTTATTCTTTTAAACTCTATATTCCTCATATCTGATAAATTAGCTAAACTATTTTATTTGAAAAATAATAATCACGTTGTCTTTTTTTTTAAAGTCCTTTACTATAACAATGACGAATTAATACATATATATATATGCACTTCAGTGAATCATATTCCCTTCTTACAGTTATATATATATCTTAGAAATAATCTATCGATTCACAAAATGTGTTCGAATTAACGAATATAACATACTTATCCGTTATATAATTGTGATTAAATTAATGTAAGGACAATTCTCTCAATCATTCTAGATAAGTTTTTCAAAAAGGAAAATGACCAAAAAAATTTCATTAAAGAATCAAAAACTTTTATACCTTTACTTCATTAAAGATTAGGATATACTACAACCTCATGTACGCATACTAAGAGATGATAAACATTGGCGTGTCGATGCGACGATATCAGTGGTACGTATATACTGGTGGCCAAGAGAATATATACCACGAAATTATCTTAGATATATATTGTGGCAAGAAAATATCTGTGATGTGAGTTACTAAACTTCAAGAAATAACTCGTAAGAAAATACTGGGACCAGTAATATTTTAAGAACTGACGATCATATTCAGCTCCACTATGAGAAAGCAATTGCTAAGCTAGTTAGTAAGGAAGGTGTATCCGATTATTCGCAAAGAGTTGAATCGAGCAAGTGTCGACGCACATCCTATTTTTTAAAGAAGAGACAAACTTTGTACTCATCTCCCTATTTGAATTTCGCTGGTTATAAATGAATAATCAAACGAGACATAGGCAAACTTCTAGATATTTGGTATATTCGTAGTTAATAAAATTACTAAATTGTAAGCATGATATTTATTACTGATATTTTTCAGACCATTTCGACTATATAATACTTCTTCCGATTCATTTTACATTATGTTTTAGAAGGTTTATGTTGTTTCAAAATAGATGATATTTTAGATTTTAAGATATTTTTTAAGGTTTTAAAATTAACTTTAGCTTTATTGGAAATTGTTCAACCAATAAAATTTTACAGTCTTTTTTATAATTGGTTGAATGATTTTAAAATTATATCTTTAAAAAGTACTTTCTAGATAAATGTAAATTTCTTAATATTTGTGTTGTAAGACAAAATTTCATCTATTAATAAACGGAATGGAGTACTATTTGTAAATGGAGATGTCATGTTGACCCTCATAGCATGAAACACTGGATACTCTTGTAGTTAAATACTTACAGAGACTAGTGACCAACCGATTATGATATATAATGGATCCTTTTGGCAAATAAAGTAATCAAACATCACTCACCAAACGAGAACATGGCGGTCGTTCAGCAGTACAAAGAAAGCACAGAATGTAAAGAGTCAGTATGCTTTTGCCCACTCAACGGCGAGCAAGCACAATATATCTATGTGTAGGCGCGCTAACGATTGATAGTGGCGCCTTAATACTATGTTTCACAAACTAACTATAGGCCCGAGTACATGTACACCAATATATCACGTGGCTACACCACCACTCGACCAATCAGTCTACTTGATCTTTTGCGTATTAAGTCTTCGTTGTTTCTTCTCGCTATCTATGAGATGTGCCAGGGAGCGCAAATTAAGCTCTTCCGTAGGACGTGGTCTGTTTACATGCATACTTATTATATGTTATAAAACACATGAAACTGTTGACAGCCACATCATATTTTGTAACCTATATTTCTGTAGTCTCACAATTTCATCTCTCGCGTCAAACTAATATAGGTTTGATCGCTGATCTATACTCACATCGTATCAGTCGTGTAGAGATTAGATAGACTGCGATGATAGCGTCAATAGTCAATTAACATCTATGTCTATGATCTACATGCTCTCAGCATATTTACCTCTACGGAACATTTCGGGCCTATCAGTGAACACTTTTTAATCAGTCATGCCACATATGCAATCACGTCTAGTATCACGCCGATAGCGCTGTCATCTCAACAGATCGTGTCCATTCTTAGTTAGCGCAAATCCGTATCACAACATAAACGACATATATATATAAACTGACTAATGTTTGTCATTATCCTAATTAACTGATCTGGTCTATTCACTATTAGACATATAAGACCGACGCTACCGTAGCCGTGTCGTCCATGAC
>CAJHQP010008524.1:0-26543 GCA_905132765.1 Moricandia arvensis | reverse complement strand
GATTGACCTACAATCAACACACATTGCGCCATGTACCATCCTTCCTAGGCACTAGGAGCACTGCCACAGCACATGGGCTCAAACTCTCTCGGATATAGCCCTTCTCCATGAGTTCTTCCACTGTCTTTGCAACTCCTTGGTCTCAACCGGATGCTTCTATATGCTGGACGGTTTGGAAGTGTTGATCCTGGCACAAAGTCTATCTGGTGCTCAATTCCTCTCAATGGTGGTAAAACCAATGGATTGTCCTCTGGAAACACATCTTGGAACTCCTGCAAAAGAGAAACCATCTCACTCGGATACACCGGTGTAGGAACAGTTAAAGTTCAATAGAGTCTCTTTAAACACAAGTAATATAGCTGATTGTTTAGAGTTGAGAGTTCTTTTGATATCACCATGTTTGCATAGAAGTTTGGCTGCCTTAGTTCCAGCCGGTTTAGATCAAATCTCCTTCTTCTTTTGGAGTTGAATCTGAATCTTGTTGCACCTCCTTGGGTGTCAAGGAACCAGAGTAGTCTTCTTGCCATTGAACAGAAAGAATGCTTGTTGTGGTGATGAAAGCGCATCATGATCACAGCGTCTATCAGATTGCCATGGTCTCCCAGGCAGTTATGTGATCAGCTTGAACATATGTCTGCTGGCCAACACGATCACACAAGACTTCATCTTCATATCTTCCTATGGCTAAAGGAATGTGAACTTGACTTGAAAACTTCATGGTGCCTTCTTCATTCAACCATTGTAGCCGGTAAGGTTTTGGATGTTTCTGAACCTTCAAACCCAACTTCTTGACCATTGTCTCACTAGCAGCATTCCACAACTTCCTCCATCAACTATGAGGCTGCAAACCTTTCCTTGCACCAAGCACTGGGTAAAGAATAGGTTCTCTCGTTGCTCTAGCTCCTCAGTCTTGGTTTGCAAGCTTAGATGCCTTCTAGCTACTAAAAGCTTCCCCTGGACTGGTCCTTCTTCATGCTCTTCTTCAGTCTCTTCTTGGTCAGACTCGGTGTTGTCATATTCTGAGGCATACTTACCATCTCAAGTAAGATCATGACTCTCTTGTTGGTACACTCATTGGCATAATGACCTCGTCCTTGGCACTTGAAACACTTGACATCACGAGCTCTGGAACTAGAAGCCTCAGCTTTGCCCTTGCCCTTGTCAAGAGCACTGCTTGGTTTGGTTTCTTCCCTCAGATAGGGCTTGTTGTCTTTGTGATATGGTTTAGACTCCTTAGGGTAAGGTGACTTCTCTTCCTTGGTGTTGTGTAACCGGTTGGATCCATAGTTGGCTCGTGAATGTCCCTTCCTCTTGAGCTGTTGCTCCACAAGAATAGCCTTGTGTAACATCTCCTCTAGCTCCACATAATGTTGCATCTCAACATTGTCTTGTATCTCTCGGTTTAGACCACACAGAAACCTTGACATGGTTGCTACTCTATCTTCTGATATGCTAGCCCTTAGCATGAGCAACTCCATCTCCTGGTAGTTGATGCGTCCCTAGGATGCTCTTTGGTTGATTGGGAGGATAGATCCTTGCAAGAATGAATCAGAGACTCAAGTTCTTCAAGGTTTGTTGATTGAATGGTGACACAAGAGGGATGAATGATCTCTTGATACTCCTAGGCGACTGATCTGGATATGACACACCAAATAAGAAGCCCTTGATCTATGGATATTACACACTAGAAAGTACTCGACAACTTCTAGAGAGAGAGAGCCGTCAAGAGAAGAAAATAACTCGTTGAATAAAGATTGCTTGAGTACAATAGGGTTTGGGAAACCTTTAAATAAAAAGAACCAGAGAACAGGCTCTCTAGGGTTTCGAAATAATAAAAAAGAAAAACTATAGTTTAAAAATAACATAAGCTTAAAAATGTAATACTTCTGCTAGCCTTGAGCCGAGATAGAGCCTAAGTGATTTGTAAGACAAGTCTTGGCCTCGTTAAAAACCTTCCTCCAGAAACCTCGTGGGACAAAACCAAAAGCAAGGAAAGAGCACACACCAAATTTCTTGCCTAGACACTAACTCAGCTTAATGTAGAGATGGCTTGAATGGTGATCAATACATCTCGGATCATACCTTGTCCAAGACTTTATTCTTGTTGTGGATGTGAAGTGAGTAATCCAACAACAGTCTCCTTAAGTTTCTTGACTCTGGAACGAGTCATGGGACCTTCTGGAATGGCTAGAGTATCATCACCAGGCTGCTGGTGCATTGTGGCTTCATGTGGCTCATCTAGACTCTCCTTGTTCTCCTTAGTGATCCGGTCCATGATCATTTCATCCCCTCCCTCTTGAAAAGGATTTGTCCTCAAATCTGGTTCATCAACAGCAAAAGGAGCCAAGTCAGTGACGTTGAAGCTATTTGATACATCATACTTACCTTGGAGATCAAGCTTGTAGGCATTGTCATTGATCTTGTGGATGATCTCGAAAGGTCCATCAACCCTTGGCATCAGCTTGGACTTCCTCTTGTTGGGGAACCTATCCTTCCTCAGGTTAAGCCACACTTGGTCACCTACTTCAAAGACCCTCACACGTCTCCCCTTGTTGGCTTGCTTCTCATAGAGCTTGGTTTTCTGCTCAATGTTTTGTCTAGCCTTCTCATGGATTTGTTGGACCATCTCAGCAAACTTCTTGCCGTCCAAGCTAACTCTTTCACACTCAGGTAAAGGCATTAGATCCAAAGGAGAGGTGGGATTAACCCATAAACAATTTCAAAAGGGGAATACTTAGAAGCAGAATGCATGGCATGTTTGTATGCAAATTCACAGTGTGGTAAGTATTCTTTCCAAGTTTTCAAGTTCTTTCTAATGAATGCACGCAGGAGTGTTCCTAGAGTTCTATTAACTACTTCAGTTTGTCCATCAGTTTGTGGATGACATGTAGTAGAGAACAACAGTTAGTGCCTAGCTTAGACCAAAGAGTCTTCCAAAAGTAACTAAGAAACTTAGTGTCCCTATCAGAAACTATAGTCCTAGGCATGCCATGTAAACGAACAACCTCTTTAAAGAACAGGTTAGCAATATGCAATGCATCACCAGTCTTATGACATGCTATGAAATGTGCCATTTTAGAGAATCTATCAACAACAACAAAGATAGAGTCCTTTCCGGTTATAGTCCTAGGCAATCCAACAATGAAATCCATGGAAATGTCATTCCAGGGATGGTGTGGAATGGGTAAAAAAGCATACAAACCCTGAGATTGGACTTGGGACTTGGCATGCTTACAAGTAGCACACCTCCCACAGATTCTCTCCACATCTCTCTTCATGTGCGGCCAGTAGAAGTGATCCTGCAAAACTTTTAAGGTCTTGGCAATCCCAAAGTGTCCCATTAGACTGCCCCCATGGGATTCCCTGACAAAAGATCTCTCAAAGTGCAATTAGGTACACACAATCTATTGTCATAGAACAAGAAACCTTCCTGTCTAAAGTAATGCCAGCAGCAAACTTCTCACAAGATGCATAAGCTTCCTTGAAATCAAGGTCAGTATCATACATATCTTTAATCTGCTCAAACACAAGCAACTTAGCATCTAGAGTGGTCAAGAGAGCATACCTCCGAGATAGTGCATCAACAACTATGTTCTCCTTACCTTGTTTATACTTGATCATGTATGGGAAGGTTTCAATGAACTCAACCCATCTTGCGTGTCTCTTGCTAAGCTTACTCTGCCCTTTTAGATACTTTAGGGACTCATGATCAGTGTGGATGACAAACTCCTTGGGTCATAGGTATTGACATGAAGACATGAATAAAAGATGGAGACATCAAGAGAAGAGAAGAACATCTGGTTATATAGTCCTGTGATATAGTCAACTACATGCCTCAACTACATCACAGGTTACATAGTCCAGTGATATAGTCGACTACATGCCTCAACTACATCATATAGTCGACTACATGCCTCGACTACATGCCTCAACTACATCACAGTGTTCAAATTCAAATTTCGAATTCAAACTAGTTGATGACAGTTGGGAAGCAGAAGCAAGTGGACATTTGTTTATTCTTTTCTCTTCTGTCTCCCCATGTCTATTTATGTAGTACTCCAGACCATTATTCAGTTTAAGGAAATAAACTCCTTCTCTATTCTCTCGAGTAAACACTTTTCTCTCTCTCTCTCCTCCTGTTCTCGAATCAAACTCTCTTTTTCTCTTGTGTTCTTCATTCTGTTCGTAACAAAACTTACATGGTATCAGAGCCATTTGGCTCCTAAACCTAATTTTTCTTCCGCAAATCTACCCTAATCTCTCCCCTCTTTCTTTTCATCCGATCAGTTCTTGAGTTTCTTGAAGAACATTCTTTTATCCAGTGGATAATAGATCTGTTCTTGCGAGTTCCTCAACTATTCTTCATCTTTTCTCATCTTCCGTTCACAATACAAACAAAGTAAACTTGTTCTGTTCTATTCTCTGGTTGCTCCAGTATTCAGAAACTCATCTTTACTTCTCTAAAATTCTTGGTCCATCCTTTTACCCACTGGTCAATAGCTTTTCGAAATGGAGCAAAACAAGGCAGTGGTGATTCCAGTCACTCTAAAGGGGTTAACTACCTTCTCTGGTCAAGATTGATCAAGAATGCCCTTGGTGGAAGAGGCTTATGGACGCATATCACTTCAGGGGAGGCGCCAAAGCAAACCATCCAAGGAGAAGATGGCAAGGAGATTGTGGTGGCAGATGAAGGCAAATGGAGTCAAGAGGACTTTATGGTGCTGAATATCATCCAAAGCTCACTTGATGGTCCCATAATGGAGTCCTACTCATACTGTGAAACCGCAAAGGAGTTGTGGGATACCCTTCAGAAGGTATATGGAAACATATCCAGCCTCAGTAGGGTCTTTGAAGTAAAGAAGGCCATCAACTGCTTGAACCAGGAAGATATGGACTTTAACCAACACTTTGGTAAGTTCAGAGCTCTCTGGGCAGAACTGGAGATGTTGAGGCCAAGCACTACTGATCCCACTATCCTAAATGAAAGGCGTGAGCAAGACAAGGTGTTTGGACTTCTCCTCACTCTCAACCCAGCTTACAACGACCTCATTAAGCATATTCTGAGGGCTGATAAGCTACCAAGTCTGGAAGAGGTGTGCTCTCAAATCCAGAAGGAACAAGGCTCAGTTGGTCTGTTTGGAGGAAAAGGAGAACTCAACTTAGCCAACAAGGCTGAGATAGTAACTGCAAACAAGGCCTTCTTCAAACCAGAAGATAGGAAGAAGTCAGTGACTTGTGATCATTGTAGGAAGGTCGGCCACATGAAGAACCAGTGCTGGATTCTTCACCCTCACCTCCGTCCTCCATCAAGATTCAACCAGAATGGAGGTAGGGCCATGAACTCCACTGCTCACATTGCTGGAATATCTACTCAACTTAACCAGGAGGACTCCCTAATCCGCAAGTCAGACATTGAGGCTCTCATAAAAGCCCTCAATGCCAACTCTGGTAACATCAGTAGTAATGTTCATAATGCTTTAAATACAATTCAGAACATATCTCAACCTACTAGGTCATTGATCATAGATTCAGGGGCATCTCATCATATGATCAAAGATGCTAAACTGATTAGTAATGTTAAACCTACTCTTGGAAATGTGATGATTGCAAATGGTGATAAGGTACCCATTGAGGGCATAGGGAACTTGAACTTGTTTGGTAGAGAGTCTAAAGCCTTATATATGCCTACTTTTGCATCTAACTTGCTCTCAGTTAAGAAAACGACTTCTGATCTTAATTGTCATGTGATTTTTAGTCCTAATGAAGTTCATTTTCAGGATATTGAGACAAGTAAGATGATTGGAAAGGGTGTAAGCAAAGGAGGCCTCTATTTGCTTGAAGACACCAAACTTAAATCAAATTTACCTTATGCTCTTAGTTCTGCTTCTGTTTTAGATTCTAATGTTTTATGGCATGCTAGATTAGGCCATCCTCATTCTCGTGCCTTAGGATTGATGTTCCCTAATCTGTCTTTTAGGAATGATAGCTGTGAAGCTTGTATCCTTGGCAAACATTACAAAACTGTTTTTACTAAATCAACCACTATTTATGAACACTGCTTTGATCTTGTGCACTCAGATGTCTGGACTGCTCCATGTGTTTCTAGAGAAAACCATAAATACTTTGTCACCTTTATAGATGAGAAATCAAAGTACACTTGGCTAACCTTAATTCAATCTAAAGATAGAGTTTTAGAAGCCTTTATAAACTTTCAGAGCTATGTCACTAATCATTTCAATGCCAAGATTAAAATTTTTAGGTCAAACAATGGTGGTGAATACACCAGCCATGCATTCAAAAACCATCTAGCCAGACATGGAATCATTCATCAAACCAGCTGCCCATACACACCACAACAAAATGGAGTGGCAGAGAGGAAGAATCGACATCTTATGGAGGTTGCCAGAAGCATGATGTTCCACACAAATGTTCCAAAACATTTTTGGGGTGATGCTGTGGTCTCAGCATGCTATCTAATAAACAGAACTCCTACAAGGGTCCTCCATGATGTCTCTCCATTTGAGGTATTGAATAAAAACAAACCCTCTCTTGATCATTTGCGTGTGTTTGGGTGCCTCTGTTTGTTCTGATTCCAGGAGAGCAAAGAAATAAGCTTGATGCCAAGAGTGTCAAAGCAATATTCATTGGGTATTCAGCTAATCAGAAAGGGTACAAGTGCTATGTACCAGAAACTAGAAGGGTGATGGTCTCAAGGGATGTCAAATTTGTGGAGTCAAAGGGGTATTATGGTGAGAAGAGCTAGGAAAATCTGGAGGATCTTACACACACCCCATCAGATAGAGCACCTAACCTGAGAATCATCCTGGAAAGCCTTGGTGATGCGGCCATCAAACCAGTAGCTGAACCGGAGGTCCATCCAACACCTCACTCACCCAACCAAGGCGTCAAGCAGAACATATGTGCACTAAAAATGCCATATCTCTTAAACCAGGAGGGTTTAAATCATGAAACCAATTTTCATGGATTCTACACTCAAGAAGAAGTCAGGCCTAACTTGAATTTCGAGAAAATACCCACGGATGAAGGAGTTATGAATTTTACAAGACAGAGGTTTTCCAGCCCATTCATCTGGGAGCATCTTCCGACTTCAGAAGGAGTTTCAATCCCAAAGAAGGAACAGCCCGAGACAAAGCCGATCATAGGAGTCAAGAGGAGTTTATTAGTTTTCCAGGAAGCCCAAGATCATGAGAAGGGGATGAGTAAACCAGAAGATATGATCAATTTCCCCAAACCGGCCAAACCAGTCCTACACTTGCCTTATTTGGAAGATCCGGGTTTTGCCTTAACCCAATCTAAAGAAACACGACCAGAAGAGCTTCTACATCATTCAGAGACACTCCAAAACATCTTAAGAAGCACCAGCACCCATGGGATCAGGAGGATCTCAATCAGACCAGAGGAGAAGACCGGTTTGCACCAAATTCCCAAACCGATATCAGTTGAAAAGAAGCTTAACCTAATTCAGTTTGGTCCGACTAAAACCTTTCTATGGAAGCCAGGAGATACTCTAGACCATCCACAAGACCTTATCCACGAGCCAGAGGAGTTACATCACTTCCTACCATGCACCAGCCCACATAGGATCAGGAGGATCCACATTTACCCCACCTTGCCTTATTTGGAGTCTCAGCCATTAAAACTCCAACAGCTCTTTTTCTGTCAACTTATGGACGAGATCAGCACCTATCAAGCATTCAAGAAGGTCCCAAGACAGCTCTCTTATCCATTAAAACCGAGTAGGTTCAAGGAAACTCAGATTCTTCACTTGGAGCACAAATCCCACAAAAGGCTCCAACGGCTAGTTTTTAAATGCTTGATTTTCTTTCCTTTATTTTTGTAATTCTGAGCAAAGGCCACGACCTATATAAGCTCACTCTTGTCCATTGTAAAAATCACCTTTCAATCATCTAAGAATTTATAAAATTTATTCAGTATTTATCAAAGAGTGTTCTTTGCATAAAATATCGATCTTTAGGATTCAAAGAGAGATTCTTTGTTGTTCTATTGATTTCGTGAACTCCAGATTGTTTGTGTGATTCAAACACACTTGGTTCACTGATTGAGAGAGTCAATCAACCCACTGATTGAGAGAGTCAATCATCTATTCATCATCCATCTCTAAAATCGTCCCACATTCCGCAAGTGAAGCTTGTAATCTACTGATCATCAAGTGATCATAAGTTGGTGTGATTCCAATCTTACATCATCTGGTATCAGAGCTAAAAGCTCCTATCTATCAGGTTTTATCTATCCATCTCGTTTTTTTATTTCATTTGCTTTTGTGTTATTCATAAAATCCATAAAAATTGTCACACTTTTTATAGTTTTCATTTCTGCAATTTTTCTGTTCTTGATAAAAAGAAAACTAAAGAAGAAGATTTTGAGTTTTTTTGATCCGCGAAAATAAACTAAAGAAGTAGTCTAGCTGTTTGCATTCAGTACCCCAGCTCCCCTTACCATTTTTGAATTTTTGCATTAGTTCCTTGTTTCATTTTGCAGTTTATTTGCTTTAAAAAAAATCGATTTTCTTGTTTCTATTAATCTGAAAACCAAAATAAAAATTAGTTTCTTTTGTTTCATTTTATATATTTCGTGCTGCCTCTGACAGATTTAAAAAAAAAGAAAAAGAATTTTTCCATTTATTTTCAAACTTTCAAAAGAAAAAAAAATAAAAACTTTCCATTTTGCTGTTTATTCTCCTTCCTTCTTTTGTCTAGCCACGAATTGATTCTTCTTTTCTCTGTTTGTGCAAGGTAAAAATTAAGAAAAGACAGAGGAGAAGCCATGGAAGATCATTCAGAAGAAGAGAGTTTTTATGATTCAAGTCAAGGCTCCTACATGAGTAAAACTGACCAAGCATGGTCCAGTGAGGAAGATGGCTGTCATGGGTCATGTTCTGATGATGATTACTCTAGTTCAGAGTATGGGGACGACCCTGGTGAAGCCTGCCCTGAACCTAAACCACCAGATCACTCTCAAAACAACACAAGATTGTACAAGGAAGAAGTTGGCCTAGGAAACAAATCATGGAGCAGTGACACTGATTTCTGAAATCAGCATGGAAAAGGATGAACGTGATGAAGCTATAATGAAGGTTACAAACCTTTCCAGCAGGAAAAGAAGTCCAGCATCTATGGATTCACCACATACAACAGAGTGCCCATTCATTCAACACCAACTATCCCAAGGAAGCAAATCTTGAAGAGAAGTGATAAAAGATACAAGTCCTTAGTCTTTTCAGGAAAGAGCAAGGACCCTGAAATGTACTTGCATTGGGAAGAAAATATGGAGAAGTGGCTGCAGTCAAACAAAATCCCAAAGGAGAAGAAGTTACAACAAGCAGTCTCAGCATTTACAGAAAAGGCTTATGAATGGTGGCTGAGGGAAAATACTCCAAGCTTCTACAACAAACAAGTACTGGACTGGGAAGATCTTAAGGCACGCATGTACAGGGAGTTTGTAAGGAAGCTCAGGACCAGCAAAAAAATTCCCACAAAGCTAATGTACCAAGAAAACCAGTGGAGTTCAATGTCAACACCAAAACCAATACCAGCTATTGAGAAAAGGCACGCCTATTGTCCTAATCCAAGGGATTCATTGTCCACTTCAAAGAAGCAAGAGGAGGTTGAGAAAATTCCTCCAGCAAAGAAGTATCAAGGCTGGAGAGACATCACATCAAAGCACCATTACCAAGCAACATTAAGGAAAGAGATGTCTAGCTCAAAACCAGGCTCTGCTTCTATGCCAATACGTGCTCACGACCTTAAGCCCAAGAAGGTGAAATCCAGTGTCCTTACACCCCAAAAAGGAGCTATGAGGTCGTCCCAAACAGAGAAGGAGCAAGAGAGACCAATCCCTACACTTTTGATGGGATCACAAGGGCTACAAGAAGTATGTCAAAGGTCCAAAGAAACTCTCAACCAAAAGGAGGACATAAGAAGCCAAGGTAAGTCCTCTAACTCTATAAATGTAAAGGATCAGACATGTTATAGATGTCATAGGCGTGGACACTTTGCTGTTGTTTGTCCATCTAGGAAATTGATAGAAACATCACTAGAAAATAAAACAGATTTATCTAGGAAAAGTGATAGTTTTATTCAATCTGATTTATTGGTTCCAAATTCTTGTATGATGCACTTGTCTTTGTCAAGAGATGTTGTAAAAGGAATTAAGGAGCAAGAATTCACTGGAGAAGAACCACCAGACATCACCCATGTGCTGGACCAGAAGCTGGTTCAAAGCACATTGCAGTCCATGTTGCTTAAAGAAGTAAAACCAGTAACTAATGTATCAAATCAAGGTAAGTGTTTAACACCACCTTTATATTCTGGTTCTGAAGTGTTTGTTCTTGATATAGGGATCCAGAATGAAAGCCCTATGCTCACTGAAGTGCCAAGGGCCGAGCCTGACCATGAGCTCAGCCATGAACTACCTAAGTGGAAGCCTAAATTTGAACAATGTGTTCTTCAAATACCAAGGCTTAAGGTTTGTTTCACATTAGATCATAATTTTATTAATTGTTCTATGTCAAGATTAATGCACTTGTCCTTGTCCAAGAGAATGTGAAATACTTTCAGGAACCATGTTGGAGTACACTGCCCAGCAGAAGAGACACCAACCATGATGTTACAAGATGTTGTAACAATGCCATTAAAAGACAGCCTCAGAGAGGGAAGTGTCTCTGATTTAAAATCGTCCTTATTACTTGATTACTTAGGTATAATGCACTTGTCTTTGCTAGACTTTTTGATCCAGGAATAAGACAAGGAGATGATCTTAACCCAGCCTAGGTGAAAAGTTGCAAGATAGGCAGCCATATAACCAAAGCTGTCCAAAGAAGAAAATAATTCTTCAACTTGTGAAAGCTATCAAAGTAAGTCTGGAAATTTCATATTTTTGTATATCAGTTTCCAAACACAGATATAATGCACTTGCTTTTCCCCAAGAATGTTGAGAATTTTTCAGGTTGCAAAGAAGTAGGCTTCAAAGACATCCCACAAGATGATCTTTTGATGCTAGGAGGATCAAATCCAAAGGAGACCAGAAAAGTGGCTACCCAGGCTTTGGAGAACCATCCAATCCAGAAGAGATGGAATGCCCAAGTCCACAGCAGAGGCGTGATCCTTTCCTATCTTTTCAAAGAAGAGCCACCAGATGCACCAGGCATCACCAAACCAAAATTGTATCATCGAGGTAAGGTTCTAAACTCCCAAAAGAGAATGAACCTGACTTGCTCTTTTGTGGTGTATCAGGTTATCCAGTTTTGAGGTCAAAACCTTTACAAGAGGGAGGGAATGATGCGGCCATCAAACCAGTAGCTGAACGGAGGTCCATCCAACACCTCACTCACCCAACCAAGGCGTCAAGCAGAACATATGTGCACTAAAAATACCATATCTCTTAAACCAGGAGGGTTTAAATCATGAAACCAATTTCATGGATTCTACACTCAAGAAGAAGTCAGGCCTAACTTGAATTTCGAGAAAATACCCACGGATGAAGGAGTTATGAATTTTACAAGACAGAGGTTTTCCAGCCCATTCATCTGGGAGCATCTTCCGACTTCAGAAGGAGTTTCAATCCCAAAGAAGGAATAGCCCGAGACAAAGCGATCATAGGAGTCAAGAGGAGTTTATTAGTTTTCCAGGAAGCCCAAGATCATGAGAAGGGGATGAGTAAACCAGAAGATATGATCAATTTCCCCAAACCGGCCAAACCAGTCCTTACACTTGCCTTATTTGGAAGATCCGGGTTTTGCCTTAACCCAATCTAAAGAAACACGACCAGAAGAGCTTCTACATCATTCAGAGACACTCCAAAACATCTTAAGAAGCACCAGTACCCATGGGATCAGGAGGATCTCAATCAGACCAGAGGAGAAGACCGGTTTGCACCAAATTCCCAAACCGATATCAGTTGAAAAGAAGCTTAACCTAATTCAGTTTGGTCCGACTAAAACCTTTCTATGGAAGCCAGGAGATACTCTAGACCATCCACAAGACCTTATCCACGAGCCAGAGGAGTTACATCACTTCCTACCATGCACCAGCCCACATAGGATCAGGAGGATCCACATTTACCCCACCTTGCCTTATTTGGAGTCTCAGCCATTAAAACTCCAACAGCTCTTTTTCTGTCAACTTATGGACGAGTTCAGCACCTATCAAGCATTCAGAAGGTCCCAAGACAGCTCTCTTATCCATTAAAACCGAGTAGGTTCAAGGAAACTCAGATTCTTCACTTGGAGCACAAATCCCACAAAAGGCTCCAACGGCTAGTTTTTAAATGCTTGATTTTCTTTCCTTTATTTTTGTAATTCTGAGCAAAGGCCACGACCTATATAAGCTCACTCTTGTCCATTGTAAAAATCACCTTTCAATCATCTAAGAATTTATAAAAGTTATTCAGTATTTATCAAAGAGTGTTCTTTGCATAAAATATCGATCTTTAGGATTCAAAGAGAGATTCTTTGTTGTTCTATTGATTTCGTGAACTCCAGATTGTTTGTGTGATTCAAACACACTTGGTTCACTGATTGAGAGAGTCAATCAACCCACTGATTGAGAGAGTCAATCATCTATTCATCATCCATCTCTAAAATCGTCCCACATTCCGCAAGTGAAGCTTGTAATCTACTGATCATCAAGTGATCATAAGTTGGTGTGATTCCAATCTTACATCACTTTGGGATTAACCAGCCTTTGGCAAGGGAAAAGCCCAAGAGAACACCCTAATCAAGCGGCTGATCCAGTTGAAGATGGTATCCATGTTGATCATTGAACGAGGGGAGCCAACCAGAACCAGACGAAACAATGCAACCTGAAGGTTCTGAAAGTCATGACAACAGGATCCAAGGAAGTCCCAAACACAACCAGAAGAAGAGCAAGTGCAAAACTAAGAAGAAGCACTTAGGGATTAGACATGATCTAGAAACCTGGAAGAACAAACGGGTGTACTTTAATACCAATGCAGTAGCTCATCCCCACTCAGGCAGTTTGTTCCTTGGCCCAATATCCAGAAGAGCACCAAGTCTTTATAAGTAATGTAGATCAAGAGTACATCCCAAGGACTTATGAAGAAGCAATGGCAGATGATGAGTGGAGAGTATCAGTGGAGGATGAGATCATGCCATGATCAAGAATGATACTTGGTTTGAAACTGAGCTCCCAAGAGGCAAGAAAGCCTGTAACCTAGCCGTCTAATCTACACATCAAGTATCTAGCTAATGGGAAACCAGAAAGAAAGAAGACAAGGCTGGCAGCAAGAGGATTTCACCCAAACTTATGGAGAAGATTACTTGGATTACTTTTGCACCAGTAGCAAAGCTTCACACCATCAAGGATCATACTCTCACTTGCAACCAACTTGGAGTGGAATTTGTGGCAAATAGATGTGAAGAATGCCTTTCTTCAAGGAGAACTAGAAGATGAAGTCTACATGCGCCTCCTCCTGGTTTAGAAGACATGGTCAAACCAGGAAATGTGTTGAGACTCAAGAAGGCTATCTATGGACTTAAGCAATCACCTAGAGCTTTGGTACCACAGCTGAGCACCACTCTTAATGGAAAAGGGTTTAGTAGATCGGAGGCGATCATACCCTATCACCATCACCAGCCAACAATGTATAGTAGTCATCCTTGTGTATGTTGATGATATCATCATCACAGGGAGTGACAAAGGAAGGTATACAAACCACTAAAGCTTACTTGAAATCTGTATTTTGATATTAAGGATTTGGGTGAGCTAAAGTTACTTTCTTGGAATAGAAGTATGCCGATCTAAAGAGGGCTCTTCTTATCCCAAAGAAAGTACAACACTTGATCTCTTGAATGAAGCAAGGTATGCTTGGAGAAAAAACCAGCAAAGACTCACTGGAAGATGGCTACAAAATCTTGCGTGAGGGGAGTATGAAACACCTCATTTGATGATCCAAAGCAGTAACAGAAGACTAGTGGGTAAGCTTATCTTATCTAACCATAAACTGACCTGATATTTGTTTTGATGTGAACCAGGTGAGCCAGCATATGCAAGTGCCAAAGGTTCATCACTGGGAAAATGGGGGAAAGGATACTCAAATACCTCAGTGGAGCTCCTGGACAAGGAGTATGGATGGGCTGTAATGGCAACACAGAAGTGGTTGGCTATTGTGATGCAGACTGGGCTGGTGATAGAGTAGACAGGAAGTCCTACAACAGGATATTGCACCTTCATCGGAGGAATCATGGTTACCTGGAAGAGCAAGAAGCAGAAGATAGTTTCATGTTCAAGTGCTGAGGCAGAGTATAGAGCAATGAGGAAACTTACTGTAAGATCAGATTCAAGGCTAGTTTATGTGTTCATGTTCATGTGCAAGCAAATATGAGTATTAAAGAAAAGAACACAGAGAATTTGTTAACGGGGTTCGTTTCCTACATCCCCCGGGACCACGTCCAGAACTCATCCACTAGAAAAGGCTGCAACAAACCGTTGCTATATGTATCCAGCACACACCCCGTGCCTACCACTCTAATCTAGAATTACAAATGATAAGAATAAAAACCACCAGTAGATCTCTCAACTGTCCGGTGGACGACGTCACACACATCCATGTCATATCTTCAATAAACCCTAGACGCGTGCCTCTTCATGTCACCGCCTCTTCCTTTTTATACTTCAAGAGCATGTTGCCTCTAGGTTGTCACGTGGTTTATTTCCTAAAACTAAGGAGACTCCACCAATAGAGATATCTTCCATATATTCTATCTTTCCTTTTCTTATTTTCGGAAGTGTGCGTCACACCTCATCTTCCTTGTGTAACACCAGAACACGAACAATGCAGAAACTCATCAAGCTCCAATTTCTTGAGCTTACATTCTCCCCCTTTTTATCTGAGTGTGTCAACTCATGCTTATTCACAGCTCCCCTGGCCATCATTGCATCGCATTCTCCCCTGCTTGAGTGACACTCATATAAAAACACCAATGCCTAGACGACTTGACTTGAAAATCTGTTGTGCCTCTAGACTATCTTCGTCTTTCCTGACTCTAGCTTCTTCTTCCATAATTTCAGAACTCTGCAACTCAACCTAATACTCACTGAATCACGGTGTGACACCTCTGAATTGATGTGTGACACACACGCACGAGATTCCCCTTTAATGATGTCTTTTTCTGATTCCACAACTCCATGAAGAACTATTGCGCATACTCACAAGCTTGCTCAGCCGAGATCAAGCAGAACCACTATTTGACTGGAAATCCAAAACTTATTTATGGTGATAACCTCGATGAATCTGATTTTCTCCAAGCCAAAAATCCATGATCTCTTTTTCAGGATCTCACCTTGGTTCGAAGAAACTCTCCTTCGTGTAGGTGTCCGGCTCTGATACCAATTGTAAGATCAGATTCAAGGCTAGTTTATGTGTTCATGTTCATGTGCAAGCAAATATGAGTATAAAGAAAAGAACACAGAGAATTTGTTAACGGGGTTCGTTTCCTACATCCCCGGGACCACGTCCAGAACTCATCCACTAGAAAAGGCTGCAACAAACCGTTGCTATATGGTATCCAGCACACACCCGTGCCTACCACTCTAATCTAGAATTACAATGATAAGAATAAAAACCACCAGTAGATCTCTCAACTGTCCGGTGGGACGACGTCACACACATCCATGTGCATATGTTCAATAAACCCTAGACGCGTGCCTCTTCATGTCACCGCCTCTTCCTTTTTATACTTCAAGAGCATGTTGCCCTAGGTTGTCACGTGGTTTATTTCCTAAAACTAAGGAGACTCCACCAATAGAGATATCTTCCATATATTCTATCTTTCCTTTTCTTATTTTCGGAAGTGTGCGTCACACCTCATCTTCCTTGTGTAACACCAGAACACGAACAATGCAGAAACTCATCAAGCTCCAATTTCTTGAGCTTACACTTACCAGTGAACTCATTTGGATCAGAAACCTGCTCAAAGACTTGGGAATAGAGACTACAACACCAATCACTATGCACTGTGATAATCAAGCAGCTATTCACATAGTATCAAATTCAGTGTTTCATGAGAGGACAAAGCACATTGAGGTGGATTGTCACAAAGTGAGACAAGCAGTGGAGCAACAGATCATCCTACCATGCTATATAAGAAGTGAGGATCAACTAGCTGATATCTTCACAAAAGGAGCAAGTACCAAAGTCTGTGAGTCCATCCGTCCAAGGTTAGGACTCATAGATTTGGCCAGATCATGATCCCCTTAGCCATGAAGCATCTACTCTTTCCTTTGTATGTTTTTATCCCACTGGGTTTTGCACACAAAGGTTTTAATGAGGGATGTCTTCATGGGTTCCAAGCTTAACCATATCCTGTGGATAAGCTTGAGGGGGAGTATTGACATGAAGACATGAATAAAAGATGGAGACATCAAGAGAAGAGAAGAACATCTGGTTATATAGTCCTGTGATATAGTCAACTACATGCCTCAACTACATCACAGGTTACATAGTCCAGTGATATAGTCGACTACATGCCTCAACTACATCATATAGTCGACTACATGCCTCGACTACATGCCTCAACTACATCACAGTGTTCAAATTCAAATTTCGAATTCAAACTAGTTGATGACAGTTGGGAAGCAGAAGCAAGTGGACATTTGTTTATTCTTTTCTCTTCTTTCTCCCCATGTCTATTTATGTAGTACTCTAGACCATTATTCAATTTAAGGAAATAAACTCCTTCTCTATTCTCTCAAGTAAACACTTTTCTCTCTCTCTCTCTCCTCCTGTTCTCGAATCAAACTCTCTTTTTCTCTTGTGTTCTTCATTCTGTTCGTAACAAAACTTACAATAGGTAATGCTGCCATGTTTGCAAGGCCCTCCACCAAGGCATAGAGTTCCTTGTCATATGTAGCATAGTTGAGAATAGCTCCTCCAAGCTTCTCACTGAAGTAGGCTATGGGTTTCCTATCCTGCATCAACACAGCACCAATTCCAATTCCTGAGGCATCACATTCTATTTCAAAAGTTTTTGTAAAGTCAGGAAGTATAAGAAGAGGTGATTGAGTAAGCTTCTCTTTTAGGCTTTGGAAAGCCTTCTCTTATGCTTCTCCCCACTTGAATCCGACATCTTTCTTTATCACTTCAGTTAAGGGAGCTGCAATGGTGCTAAAGTCTCTCACAAATCGCCTATAGAACCCAGCAAGCCCATGGAAGCTTCTTACTTCTCCTACTGAGGTTGGGCTCGGCCAGTCCTTGATGGCTTTGATCTTCTCTTCATCCACCTTAACTCCACCTGCACTCACAACAAAGCCTAGAAAAACCAAGTTATCCGTGCAAAAAGTGCACTTCTTCAAGCTGGCATAAAGCTTTTCATTTCTCAAAAATTCAGGACAGCCCTAAGATGTTCTATATGTTCTCCTAAGGTCTTGCTATATACTAAGATGTAATTAAAGTATACAACAACAGAAATGCCTATGAATGATCTAAGAACATGATTCATTAACCTCATAAATGTACTAGGTGCATTTGTCAATCCAAATGGCATACCTAACCACTCATATAATCCATGTTTAGTTTTAAACGCAGTCTTCCATTCATCTCCTTCTTTCATCCTAATCTGATGATAACCACTCTTTAAATCTATCTTAGAAAAGATTGCCAAGGTCTCCCAAGAATGATGTGACCAGCTTCCATAGGCAACACATCACACAAGACTTCATCTTCATATCTTTCTATGGCTAAAGGAATGAGCACTTGACTTGCGACCTTCATGGTGCCTTCTTCATTCAACCATTGTAGCCGGTAAGGTTTTGGATGTTTCTGAACCTTCAAACTCAACTTCTTGACCATTGTCTCACTAGCAGCATTCACACAACTACCTCCATCCACTATGAGGCTGAAAAACCTTTCCTTGCACCAAACACCGGGTATAGAATAGGTTCTCGCGTTGCTCTAGCTCCTCAGTCTTGGTTTGCAAGTTTAGAAGCCTTCTAGCTACTAAAATCTTCCCCTTGACTGGTCCTTTTTCATGCTCTTCTTCAGTCTCTTCTTGGTCAGGCTCGGTGTTGTCATCTTCTGAGGCATACTCACCATCTTCCAGTAAGATCATGACTCTCTTGTTGGTACACTCATTGGCATTATGACCTCGTCCTTGGCACTTGAAACACTTGACATCACGAGCTCTGGAACTAGAAGCCTCAACCTTGCCTTTGCCCTTGTCAAGAGCACTGCTTGGTTTGGTTTCTTCCCTTGGATAGGACTTGTTGTCTCTCTGAAACGGTTTAGACTCCTTAGGATAAGGTGACTTCTCTTCCTTGGTGTTGTGTAACCGGTTGGATCCATAGTTGGCTCGTGAATGTCCCTTCCTCTTGAGCTGTTGTTCCACAAGAATAACCTTGTGTAGCATCTCCTCTAACTCTACATAATGTTGCATCTCAACATTATCTTGTATGTCTCGGTTTAGACCACATAGGAACCTTGACATGGTTGCTTCTCTATCTTCTGATATACTAGCCTTTAGCATGAGCAACTCCATCTCCTGATAATACTCCTCCACTGATCTTGAACCTTGAGTAAGCTTCCTGAGCCAGTGATGCAAGTCTCTGTGGTAATGGCTTGGAACAAACCTCTTGCGCATGATAGACTTCATCTATGTCCAAGTCTCAATGGGTTCCTCTCCATTCCTTCTTTAGGTTAGTGATGTACTGATCCCACCAGCTTAGAGCATAGTCATAGAACTCAGTAGCAGCTATTTGAATCTTCTTGTTGTTTGTGTACTGCTTACACTGAAAGACCAAATCAATCTTCTTCTCCCACTCAAGGTAGGCATCCGGATCAGCTTTGCCATGGAATGGGGGTATCTTGATCTTCAAACCAGCAAGTTCATCTCTCTGGTTTGTCCTTCCTTCTTTTCCACGCCTATGTCTTCTTTGGCTTTGTCTTGATGATGAACTGATATGTTCATAGTAGTTGTCAGTTTCCTCAGAACCAGCATGCTCTTGGCGAGTTGCCTGAGGTCTCTCTTCTCTCCTAGTCTCTCGGTTGGGAACTTGACCATTAGCTCTTCTTACTTCTTCTCTGAACTCTCTGCGGAGCTTATTAAGGTTGGTTCTCATCATCTCAGTCATTGTGGCGACCATAGACTGATTAAGTTGAGCCGTCATGGCTTCCATGACTAGCTTGATCTTCCTGACGAGTTCAGCTTCTTCTTCAGACTCGGATCCCATTGCTTCCTGCACAAAGGAAAACAATATAACCAGTAAAAGAATTCTAGGTAAACAAGACAAGCAAAAAGGAAAAAATCTACACAAACAAAAGCTTGTTTTTCAAGACAAAAGAAAAAAAGATAATCGGCTAGGTAAAAAGGGAGCTAGGGTTTCCGATTTCAAGCAAAAAGGAAATTCTTTAATTTTTGTCTAAACTTTTCTAAGGTTTTCTAGCAGCCTAAACAACATAAATCTACTCGTGTTCAAGATGATTAAGTTGATTAGCAGATGAAACAAAGAGATTTGAAGAGTAAAGAACTTATACGGCTTGGGTTAACAATCTAGGGTTTCCGCAAGCAAAAAGGAAAAAGCTTTAAACCTTGTCTAATCTCTATGAGTTTCGAGCAGCCCTAAACAAATTAGATCTACTGCTTGTTCAAGTTAACAAAGGTTTATTGCGGATGAAACAAAAAGAAACAAGAGAGAAAGAAGACTTCCCAAACCAAAGTTGCTCTGATACCACTTGATGCGTCCCTAGGATGCTCTTTGGTTGATTGGGAGGATAGATCCTTGCAAGAACGAATCAGAGACTCAAGTTCTTCAAGGTTTGTGGATTGAATGGTGACACAAGAGGGATAAATGGTCTCTTGATACTCCTAGGCGACTGATCTGGATATGATGTAACCCTGAGCAGCATCTATGTTAAGGAAAGTAGAGCAAGGCACGAACCAGCTAAGCAACTGATCATAGCTTGGATTAATGGGTTGTTTATGAGCCTTATTGGTATGATCCATGAAGTTTTAGATCGTGAGAAGCTATGCAACCTTGGATGAGTTGAATACCAGCTGAAAACAAGACTGATGACGAGCTAAACCAGCTTAAAAGAGTGATGATGAGCTGAATAATCAAGTGAGCGGGAAGTGACACTGATCCAGGAGCTGAAGCTGAGCTAAAAAGAGTGACACTAGAGCTGGTTTGGACTGAGCTGAAATGTGGCCTAATGATCAAAATGTACCAGGCCATTTTATGCAACCAAGCCCAAGATAAGGATCCAAACTCTCTTGATGATGGTCCAGCCACGACTTTCAAATCCAAGAACCCATTTGAAGCTGTTTTGGATCAAGTGGCCCAAGAAGAAGTGTTGCAGCCCATGGGAAGTTCATAACAAGTTTATTATGGGCCTGCTTCATGAAAAATTCGACCAGCCTTATTATCAGAGCTTTCAAGCCTTTTTTTCATCAATAATACCAAGAGAGAGTCAGCAAGAAATTCCTGGTCGTGGCATGCCAAGGGTCATTCAAAGGAGAACTCATTTCTGGTCAATAGTCTTAGTCTTCATTGCTCTTTTTTCGATAGTTCTAGTTTTTACACAAAGTCTTTGCCTAGTTTTCTACTTTCTTTCTAGTTTTTCACACATTGTAAGACTATATAAAGGGGCTTCACGTCCTGAGTAATAATCATTCAGCATTTTTAATAAAAACCATTCTCTTTAATCTTGTTGAATCCCTTGTTCCTGATGAACATTGTATTGGGTTGTTAGGAGAGGGATCTCCGATGCAACCTCTCTTAGCCAATTGTGAGACAACGATCATGGCTGAAGAGAAAACCAGCACAAAGGACCTTCCGCATCCCTTGGTGTATCCTACACGTCCATCACTTGGCCATTCTGGTCCAAGACTATCCAAACCACCAGCCTCAGAGTGTGTAGTCCGTGGGAAGGGTTTCATCAAGTGGTATCAGAGCCACTCTGAGGTTCGGAGTTCTTCACAGCCATCCATTCTTAACTCTTCGTCTTCTAAGCAATCATATGTGTCTTTTGGACTGGAGAGAGACCATGAAGTGAAGGCTGAACGCAAAGCAACAAGAGAGTCACTGAGAGGAAAGAAAAAGGTTCCATTCTTCCATGGAGAGTTTGATCCAGATTCATACAACAATTGGGAAAGAGAGATGGAGACAATCTTTGGCTGCCATAACTACACAGCAGAGAAGCGGTTTCATGTTGCAGTTACTGGGTTGTGTGGGTATGCTCTTGACTGGTGGAATCAGGTTGCTAACACTAGGAGATGCACTGGAGAGCCACAAGTTGGGTGTTGGTTTGAAATGAAGACAATAATGAAGAAAAGGTTTGTAGCCAAGAGTTATGGTCAAATTGATTTGAAGAGATTGAGAAGTCCATCTGATTCATTTTGGGCACGACCTAGGCCAGCCAGAAAAGAAAAATCTAGCAACATCAGGGCATCTCAACAAGGTGTGAAGCAAAGCAGATCAAAGAAGGCAGAACAAAAGCCAATATCTAATCCAATCATAGAGACTCCATCAGCCAGATCTGAAAAGAAACGAAATGATGGCTTGAAGAGATGGCTGTGTGCTTTTAAGGAGAAGATCCATCAAGATATTACAGCCTCATGTCCATCACCAGCCTCACAACTATCAGTAGAACCAGAGAAGCAAGGAGCAGTAACTACCATTCAAGAGATCAAAGTTGCTGAACCAGAGTCAACAAATCTTTTTGTGCATATTAATGCAACCATAGAAGAAGCAAGGATACAGAACTTGGAGAAATGGAAGTGTCTGTTCCAGGAGGTGGATCAACAAAAGGAGACAGCCACTCAGCTAACCTCAGTCACTGCTACTCAAGAGATTAGAGAAACTGAACCGAAACTGGTTAATCTTGACCAGAAAGATTGTTTGTTCAACCATCTGCATCAAGAGGAAGGTTCAGAGGCCGTGAGTGATCTCTGGACTGTCCCAAGACATGGCTGAAGAAGTGGTTAGTATTGGATCAGAAGCTGCTCACGAGAAGAAGTACACAATGGTTTGCAGTTCAGGTGCATTTCATGAACCATTTGTTTGTGAGTTTCTGATCAAACCAATTATTTGGATCAAGCATAGCCTCGTGCAGCATTTGAGACATGTCAAGGGGCTACAACACTTCACATTTGAGCCAGGAATAGATGCGTGTGTTCATAGGAGCAAAATCAACATCTTGGTTGAAGTAACGACACATTGGAAGCAAGACAAGGTCGGTTCTGTCATCCTAGGAGGTTCGGATTTGAGGACAAATCCTCTTAAAGGAGGAGGGGATGATGTAACCCTGAGCAGCATCTATGTTAAGGAAAGTAGAGCAAGGCACGAACCAGCTAAGCAACTGATCATAGCTTGGCTTAATGGGTTGTTTATGAGACTTATTGGTATGATCCATGAAGTTTTAGATCGTGAGAAGCTATGCAACCTTGGATGAGTTGAATGTTGAGATGAAGAATAAATAAGCTGGAAATAAAGAAGACAAGACCTCATAATAAACTCGGATGATTGAAGAAGTTTACAAGACGTGACTGCCAAGTAACCAAACCTAAGGAAGAGTGCCTTGGAAGGCAAGGCAAGGCAAAGCTCGCCCAGATTGGCATTTGAATTTAAATTCAAATGCAAATGGAGACCAAGCACACTGCACACTTTAACCTTGTCCCCTCTTTATTTTTCACTTTCACCTTGTCTGGTTTCCCATTATGTTTTGTTTCCCACTCTCTTATATGTCTTAGGCTATTAAAGAGCCATATTGTAACCTGATATCAAGTAAGAAAAGAGATTCCTCATTCCTTATTCTTCTGTCCACGAAAACCTCCCTTCTCTCTCATGTTCTTCAGTTTGTTCATCATGTTCTTCCTTTAAAAACTCTCTGAATCTCTAAAACTAATATGGTATCAGAGCATTTATGCTCTTGAGACCTATTCTCTTTATTTTCTCATCTCACTTCCGCAAATATCTGATTTTAACCTCTATTTTTGGTAAAGTTCTTGCTGTTCTTGAGCTGTTCTTCATCCTCAGCTCCAGAAATTACCGAAAATGGAAAACATTCTTAAAAACCCAATTCCGGTTACTCTAAAAGGTGAGAACTACTTTCTGTGGTCTAGGCTTATACAAACAGCCTTGGGAGGAAGAGGTCTCTGGTCTTATGTGACAGAAGACAAGTTCTTTAAAGACACTGTCCAAGGAGAGGATGGTACTGAAGTTGTAGTGGCTGCGGATGGGAAATGGGTTCAGGAGGATCTCATGACATTGTCAATCATCCAAAACAGCCTGGAACCATCTATCTTGGAAGCTTACTCCTACTGTGAAAGCTCCAAAGAATTGTGGAATACACTTAAAAAAGTGTATGGTAATCTATCTAACCTAAGCCGGGTGTTTGAAGTAAAGCTTGCTATCAACAACCTGAGACAAGATGAAGAAGAGTTCAACCAACATCTTGGAAGGTTTAGGCGTCTCTGGTCAGAGCTAAAGATGTTGAGACCAAGCTCTTGTGATCCAGAGGTCTTAAGAGAAAGAGAAGAACAAGATGCTGTCTTTAGTCTCTTACTGACCTTAAATCCCTCATATAATCAGCTTATAAAGCATGTTCTGAGGGAAGACAAGCTACCAAATCTAAACGATATTTGTGCTCTAATTCAAAGAGAGCAAACATCTCAAGGTCTGTTTGCAAGAAAAAGGCATTTACCTTTCAAGAATGTGTCAAAGAAGAAGGGAAGAATGGTGTTGGTTCCGGGACACAAGAAGACCAGAAACAGAAATGTCAAAAGAAACATCAGGATGTGTACTCCCAAGTCTGGTGCAAATGAACTCACACAAGATGGTAATTCTGCCATTAAGGTGACGCATGAAGGAGCAACTATTACTCAGCCTTCACAAGTGAATCTAATGAAGGAGGTATTTGGAGCAAAGCAGTGGCAGATGGAGATCAGATCAATATAAAGAGACATTCAGGCCACTGATGCAAAGCAGCAAAGCAATTCATCTCTGCAAAACAGTCTGGTACACATTCCCATAACTCTGAGCCTATCATAATTGATTCCGGAGGTAGTCATCATATGATCAAGGATAGGAATCTCATTAGTGATATTAGACCAGCCTTAGGGAATGTAAGAATTGCTAATGGAGATATGGTAAAGATAGAAGGAGTAGGGAACCTCAAGCTGTTTGATAGACAGTCCGACGCTTCTATATGCCTAGTTTTGCATCTAACCTCTTGTCTGTGAAGAAAGCTACGGATGACTTGGATTGTCAGGTGGTTTTTAGACCCAATGGTGTTGAGTTTCAGGATCTTGAGACAGGGGAAAGTGATTGGTAAGGGAACCAGCAAGGGTGATCTATAATCATCTCCAAAAACACCAATGGATCAAGACTGTCCAATTCTCTTGTATGCGCATGACCAGTGAATCACCTACCAGTGAAGGCATTATGTGGCATGGCTCGGGTGTCATCCTCATTCTCGAGCTTTGAAGCTCATCATACCTGAGTCTCTCTCAACCACTTGGAATGTGGAAGCATGCATCTTGGGAAAGCATGCATCTTGGGAAAGCATTGCAAGTCTGTCTTGCCCCAACATCTGGAAACTGTCTATGAGAAGTGCTTTGACCTTGTGCACTCTGATGTCTGGACCTCTCCATGTGTATCCAGAGACAACAACAAGTATTTTGTCACCTTTATAGATGAGAAGTCGAAATAACACATGGCTCACATTGCTTCCATCCAAGGACAAGGTACTAGAAGCTTTCGTAAATTTCCAGGCATATGTGGCTAATCATTTCAAGGCAAATGTGAAGATTCTGAGGTCAGATAATGGTGGAGAGTACACAAGCCATGCATTCAAGAGTATTTTGGCAAAACATGGCATAGTTCACCAAACAAGCTGTCCATATACTCCTCAGCAAAATGGGGTGGCCGAGAGGAAGAATAGGCATCTTATGGAGGTGGCCAGAAGTATGATGTTTCACATGAATGTACCAAAGAGATTCTGGGGAGATGCAGTGATGACAGCTTGCTCGTGATAAAGACAAAATACCCACCAAAGTCTTGAAAGACCAGTCACCACACGAGGTACTAAACAGACTTAAACCATCTATAAATCATCTTCGGGTATTTGGTTGCTTGTGCTTTGTGTGATTCCAGGAGAACAAAGAAACAAGCTAGAACCTAAGAGCACCAGGGCCATGTTTATTGGCTATTCTCCCCACCAAAAGGGATACAAGTGCTACGTACCAGAAACACAGGAGAGTTCTTATCTCTAGAGATGTGAGTTTGTGAAAATCAAAAGGCTACTATGAAGAAAGAGTGGAATGAAGTAAAAGACCGGTTGCTCCCAATCATGCCTCAGATAGAGGCGAGAAAGCTGAGAGGATTATGGAGCAGAGCGATTGCATCATATCCAAGAGGAGTGTAGAGAAACTGAGCCAAGGAAACCAAACAATCAAGTTCCACAGTGATAGAGACCAAGAGGTTCTATTAATGAGCGATGCCGAGGAAGATCTCCTGATCCTGAGGGGGGAACCAAACTGAGCCACAACCAGAAAGCTCAAGCTTCTCATGATCAAGAAGAACAACCAGAAAGCTCAGCCTTCTCATGATCAAGCAAAGAACAACCAGAAGGACAAAGGTGGGTGGTGAAATCAGGTTTCAACGGATGATAGAGGCTACAAGAACTGAAGAAACGGTTCCACCATTGAGGAAAGCACTAGAATTCAGGTATCCTCCAACCAAAATTGGTAATACAAAGTGTATGTTCAACTCACAAGCCGTGGCTCATCCTACTTCAAGCTACATGTTCGTCTAGCTCAGATTTCCTATTGAACCACCAAGCCTTCATGACCAGTGTGGACCAAGAGATTCATTCCAAAACCTATGAAGAAGCAATGAACGATAGATGAGTGGAGAGATCTCCGTGGAGAGAGATTGGGTCCATGATCAAGAATGGAACCCTGCGTTTGAAACAGAACTTCCCAAAGGCAAGAAGGCAGCTGACAAGCATGCTTTTGCCCATAAAAATACTGGCAAATGAAAGCCGAGAGAAAGAAGACCAGACTGTGTGGCAAGAGGCTATACACAAGTATATGGAGAAGACTATCTTGAGACCATTTCACAGTAGCCAAACGGTTTTCCCCCCCCCCCCCCAAAAAAAAAAAAAAACCCCCCCCAAAAACCATCAGGATCCTCTTGTCTCTTTGCCCTGCTGAACCTAGAGTGGGATTTCTATGGCAAATGGATGTCAAGAATGGCATTCCCATACAAGAGAACTGGAGCGATGAAGTGTATATGAGGCCACCCCTAGGCATGGAAAGCATTGGCAACCCTGGAAATGTTTTGCACAGGCTAAAGGCAAAAAGCCTATCTATGGCTTAAAACAATCTCCAAGGCTGGTACCACAAGCTAAGTACAACATTGAAGGGAGAGGGTTTTGTGAAGTCTGAAGCCAGATCATACTCTCTTTACCCTCACAAGCAAGCAAGGAATAATTCATCTTGATCTATGTGGATGATATCATCATACCGGCATGATAAGGATGATCCTCTC
>CAJHQP010008523.1:0-26543 GCA_905132765.1 Moricandia arvensis | reverse complement strand
ATTCAATTTGTTCCAAAGTCCGAACAAGTCTAATCCACTAAAAATAAATATGACTATAATAGACAATGCTATTAACACACCAAATGAGTCAGCAACTTTCTTTTTATTCTCACTTGATTGCGAGAAAGAGAGAGAGAGCACATCGAGACACGGACATCCACGATAACAGAGAGTAAAAAGAATAAAGGTCGAGCAGGTCTTCATCTCTCTACTCATCGTTCTCGAGACCTGCTCTGCCCAGCAGATGACACTCAGAAACAATCCTCCTCTGTCTCCATGATGATTTTGCTTTATCTATCTACTGGCGAGAACGAGAAGCGCGAGAACACAGAGATCCATAAAGACATGAGGAGAGCGTAAATAAAATCTCAGAGACAGAGAGACAGAAGCCACCTCATCCATCGAGTCTGCAGCTCATAGACGAGAAGAGGCTATGGTGGATCTTATTTTACGTCGCAGAGAACTACTCCGCAGAACCTCGTCAATCGTCGTTCACAGTTAGTATCTCAATTCTTCACCTAAACCCACGATTACGATTCAACTTCCCTAGTCTTGTTATGATCTTAGATCGCATCATCAATCATATTATCTAGGTTGATAGCAGTGGGTAGTCACATGGTCTTCTCTAACAGTATCCATCCTTGTATCGAGTTTTCAGTGTTTTGGTGATTAGGCGTTTGGCTATACTTAGCATCCATGGCATCATGAACTTGAGAAGCTGAATAATCCACTCTGTATGTTGGCCACGCTTACTATCGAGCTCCTCATCTCTACAAGCATACAATCTGAACATATACAAGTCATCTTGTCCACTACAAATGTCAACATCTTTTTTCAGTTTCTCAGCAAAGTTTAATAATTCTATCTACACTGGAAAGATTTCTGTCTTTAAATCGTGGTTGATGGTGATGATAAGTTAGCAGTGCTATTTGCTGTTGACGTGTTTCTACAGTTTGCGTATGGAGCTCGACATAGCAAAAGTTCTTTCAATAACCGCTGACACAGCTCCACGTTCGAGTTCTCAGCCTTTCACAGACGTTAACTTACCTACGTCTCTGGCTTGCACATAGAGTTGCTCAGCATTATGGACTAGTAACCATGGCTTTGGCGACGGTGAACGTAGCTGTATGGATCCGACACCAGAATCTTGGTGACCATAGACGGCTGAGAGTAGGTTCCCTCTATGATCTGACCTAGTATCTGAAATTTCTAGGTTAAGTGCAGCCTAGAAGACGGTGAGACAGCACGAAGCGTTTCAGAGTACAGCGATCACAGCACTAGACCCAGTAGAGCGATCTGGACGCGCGGGTAACCAGAGATCAGAGTACAGCAGAATCTTCTGAGAAGTGCTTGAGGAGAGAAAGAAGAGTATGATAAGAGCTCGGGCGTCGGATCTTTAACAGGCCTAGTAGTTCACGACTCTGAAGATTCTTCATCACTACGAGCTCCTCCTCCCCCTCCTCTTGAAAGTACTAACCGAAATGAGACTGAGGGCGTTAGTAATAGTTCTGTTCGATACTGGCTCTCGGACTTCTAGAGTAGCCATTATCAGAGATAGAGAGAAAAGATCGGTATGACCCTGATTATGACAGGAGCTATGACAGGTATGTCGTGGATCCTGCCTACAGGTAAAACCTTTTGCATCTCTTCTTGTAAAAGTCTAACATTCAAGAAACAATAATATTAAAGTATAATGTGATGTCTTTGTTCTTGTGGTGATGTTTGTAGGTATGTTAGGTCATGCCATCTGGTCAAAGCTTCAATCCGATGCCAATGCACATTCCGTTTCACGATGGGGTTTTTCCCGCAGATGCCAAGAGGTCATCAAGCTAATCTAAACTACGGGCATCCGGCTATGAGTCCCTTTATTAACAACCTGCTGCTTATACACCGTGGCCAAAACTTGCCTCTATGAACTATGTGCAGTCGTTGAACCGTCAGACTTCAGGTTGTTCATACTAAACTGTGTTGGTTTCGCCATTTGATTTATCCTCATATTCATTGCTTACTCTTCCGTTCTCTGCAGGCATCCTTCTGCAAAGCACCCCTGACGACAGTTTAGTGTTTGAGTACTCTAAATGTCTGTATTAAGAAACATAATCTATAGATATTATTTAGCCTTTAGAGCTCTCTGTTCTGTTCCGAACAGTGGCTGCTTCCTTCTTGTATAACAAGACATCTACTCTCTCTTTTGAAATTTCTTTCTTAATTATATTATTATGGAACTTTGAATAACCCTAACCAATCTTAATGATGGCTTCCAGTCTAACATAGTAATCAAATTGTTCAAAAGAAATTAGAATTGGTTCTTAAATGAGATCTTTTCTTTATTGAAAAAACAGAGAGTTGGGTTTGGCTTAATGAGACAAGATCATGATAGAACACGCAAGTTATAAACCTCACCACCACCATTTGCTTTAAATCATTACGCTCCTAAGCTAACTTAACTTATCCTAGTTATAGCAATTGATGTAGTAGGTAATGAAAACAAGAAGTGAGCACCATTTCTTAGATTCTGATTCTGCCTCCCATTCGTTCATTTGCTTTTAGTGGTTGCCTCATGTCATTTTGTACATTGCTCCAGATTCTTGAATTCTTGTAATCTAAAACTTAAAGATGACGCAAAAGTTTGAGCCATTTTTGTAGCTTCCAGTGTTCTTAATGAGAATTCACTGCTAAATCTGAAAAAAGAATAAAGAAGCAAAAGGCAGGAAAATGAGAACAAAGAACATTGTCATGCAGATATTCTAATCAAAGATCGATCCATTTTCAACCTTGAGTGTGTACTACAAATGTACACTCATAAAGTAATAAGCTACAAGGGTTAAAACCAGTCATGACCTGAAAGATAGTTTAGACACATAATTGAATCACACAGCGTGATCTGCATCAGTGTTAACTAGATAAAGACTGCAAAAGAACTTGTACTCAATGTTCTTGAAGAGACTGCATCTTTGACATCGTAATGGAAGACTCCAATAGGGATGGTCACAGACTGTGTGATCAACAGCTAGTACTGGCCTACATTGCCCATGTGTTACTCGATTTCAAAACTGTCTCGAGTTGGAGATAAAGTCAGACTGTCTCGCCATCTCATTAGCCTGCTGACTCCAAGTCATCACGTAGTTACTAAACTCATTATACGATAGTATATCAGTGACTCGGCATAAAGCTACACTTTTGGCAGTGGTCGAGTCGGTTGTGTAGTACTATTGAACTGAAAAACTAAAGATTTTTGAGAGATTATGAATAAACAAAAATGATTACTAATCTGTCAAAGAAAGAACTACGCAACGATGAGGAGACGGCGTCGCAGTGAGACACGGTTTACAAATCCTGGTTCAACAGCATAAGTTGAGAACGTCTTAATTTCACTTCTGAGCCGTTATAAATGATGAACTTCTGGAGAATAATGAGAACCGAGCTTTCTAGTGTCCGATGCAGGATGCCATCTCACGACCATGCACACGCGGTGATTAATCAACCGACTATTTAGCCCATACGAAGACGTGTGTATCTAGTACTGGCGTCGTTACAGACTCGATGTCCGTTGCAAGAGAAATTCAGATATTCTTGGTCAGCCTACCACAGCAGTAGTCGTTTTATAATGTCAATGCAGAACATTTATCGATTTTATCTGCATCGATTAGATTCTATTGCGTGACATCGTGTTACGAGTGAATTCAGGGTAACTGGTAGTTAATTATCAGCAGAAATATGTACATAAAAACGTGTTTTCATAATCTGACATGTAAAAACCTAACGTACATAGTAATATGACACGGAAGAGTAGTTAACAAGTATTTAGTCAAAGACAAACGTAGATACTATTCCTAACTGTAATACTGTGAACGAGTCCATTTGTCAACAATAATTAAGGCCGCAGTTAAATATGAGGTTTTACTGGCAGCAAGTAGACCAAGCATTCAGTGATGTACAATTAGTCAATCAATATATGATAAGACTAAATCATAAACATGTAAACGTACTAAAATGAGAGACTGACTTGAGACTGTGATGTGAACGCATATACTGATGCACGGTATTGTTGTGAAAACATTCGTCAAATGTGAAACTCTCCGACAATCATGACTTGTTTTTGTGTCCAAGTAAACTGTACATCATGCTTTCTCGGGCTTGAGTTTGATCTAAGGCCCATTTTTATGCTCATAGTGGCTAAAACGACAAAAAGGTCTAGTACCTACAAAGTCTCGATTTGTGGCTGTTTGGAAAACCGGAAGCACATTATTACTAGAGGTGTTTTTGCCCATTCAAAAGAGACTTGTAGAAGTCGTGATCCAAGAAATTGGAAGCAGCGCCATGATTTAATATGATGTAATTCAATCAATACTAAGGAACAACACGAACCTGATTTTAAGCCTTTTTTCATTGCTCAATATCTAATTAAAAGCTCCATCGCTATTGAGTAAAGACCAGAAGCTGAGGAAGGTTGATAATAAGAACTCTTTAAGGCATCTCCAGCAGCCCTTTATCCCTTCATTTTTTTGAGGGTTTTGCACTCTAACAGCCCTTTATCCCTTTCAAATTTTAAGGAGTGAATAGTGTATCTTCAAATTTGAAGGTGCACTATTCACTCCTTCAAAACACTATTCATTTCATTTTTAGTCCCTACAACTATATATGTTTCATAATTGCATGAATAACTTTTATATATCATATTTTAGTACTTATCGTTGTGTTTCTTAAATATTTCAATTAAAATTTATTTTATTAATACTTATTATACTGTTTATAGTTCAATTGACTATATTTATTTATTTTTCAAAAAAAAAAATTATTTAATATGTTTCAAATAGTATGTTTTGTTGATTTTTTGAATATTTAGTGGTTATAGTTAATTATCAATAATATTGAGGACTAAAGTCTAAATTACTAATTTTATAAAAATTAAATTTGAAGGTCACCCATTGGAGAACCACCCTTCATCCTTCATTTTAAAGGGAGACCCCACAAAAAATGAAGGGGCTTGTTGGAGATGCCCAGTTTAGGTGACTCCAACCTAGCCTGCAAGTTCTGTTTCCGAAACCGAACCGAATCATCGATATTCGGTTACCAAAGTTTTGAAACAATTTCCGAGATTAGCCGAATTAAGTTTCGGTTCCGTTCGGTTATCGATTATTTTTGGTTTTCACTTTTTTTTTTTTTTTTGTCGACAATCTTTCATATTAAAACCATTAAGGCTAACTTTTACAAGACAGATTTAGTATGAGACAAGCCCATCAATAAGATTAAAAAGACAAAACCCAATTTTAGGGGAATAAGGATGAAATTTAAATTAACACGTGTCTTTTTCTTTTTCGGTTAAGAGCAAGCCACATCTCCATTGTTTCTGCCACATGCTAAGAAGCAGAAGAGACCATTGTCATGAAAGCTTCGCCGCTCCGTCGCATCACCGCCTTGGCTGTGTCCACTAGACTTAGGGTCTGGAAGCTTTAAACTCCATGAGACCTAAGAACAACATACAATCTGCCTATTCCTTTTTGAATATCTCCGGCTTAAAGATTGGACTTGCTGAACCTTGGTACAAGTTAACCCCACAGAAGATCGAGGCATCACACTCTTCAGGGACTCATCAAACGCGACGAAAATCACTGATTCTTCATGCAAAGCATTCGAATATCTGAAACACTTGTCGAATCTAGCATATAGAAACTCTGCTCATACACTTTTTCAACAAAGCAAAGATTTTATACTTATATGAAGAGACGACAAGCATACCAAAAGAAAGCAAGAAACCAATCAAAATCGGGTTTTAAACTTTCCGGTAGACGGAAAGAGGATCGAGCCCTCAAAGGTGAAGAGAAGAGATAAGAAGAGAAATACAAACATAACATAGAACCGGACAAGCCGGACTTAAATCCGATTTGAGATCGAACCAAAAAACAAAAGAGATGGTGACGACAGCAGTAAGGCCGTCGGCCACCGTAACGGTGATTTGTAAAAGTAGCTCTAGAGAGATGTCAGAGAAAATAGACCAGAGAGAGATCTTTTGTTTTCACTTTTACTTCAGAAATAACTGATTCTTTTTTTTCGATTAATTTCAATATATTTTCTAAATAATCAGAATTTTCCATTAAACTCAGTTATTTTTGGTTTTCGTTAAATTTGGTTATTTTAGTTATTTTAGTATCAAAACCAAACCGAACGGAAGATCGAATTATTATTCAAAATCTTACCTAACTGAAACCGTAACAAATCAAAAACGAAAATTTATGTTCGGTTCGGTTCGGACAAAAAGTGCAGGCCAACTCGATCAATCAGAATCTGTGACTCTGAGTAACATATGGACACAGCTTCAACTCCATGAGTGGAGAGAAGTACTAACTATAAAGGCTACCTGATCTAAATAAAACAGAAAACATAAGTAAAAACACATTAGAGACTTTAGAGGTTTTATACAAATAGGAACTAACTCTTTGTTGTTAACTGGCATGAATTTTCTATTACATCACTAAAAGAAAAACGTCAGTCCATTGCAATGGAAGCTGTTGGGAAAATTGATCATTTTTACATATTTATCCAAAAGAAAAAAGAAAAAGAGCAGGTCAGGTGGGTGAGAAGAAGGGTTTTCAGAAGTGCGTCGCTTCTAATCAACATTCACTTTGTTCCCACGAAAACAAGCAATTCACTCAAACGTGAAAGCAAGTTTTCCCTTACATTTTTGCTTCTTTCACTCTTAAGCAATATCTCAGACCCCAACAAACACATCTCTTTAATACTTCCACTCATCTCTTCTTGTCTGATCCTTAACCACCCTTGTCTTTCTTGATTCCAGGTTTGTTTCCATTTCTTCTTCTTTATGGGTTTGTTTGTTCACTGTTAATGTAACGGTTCTTACTTATCTACTACCACACAAAACCTCTGACTTTCTGACTAATTTAGATCTGCGGTTTTACAATAGAAAAGAACTCAACTTTCTTTCCGAATCCAGCTTCTTTTTTTCAGTTTCTGAGTCTTTCAGCTGAGAGATCCAAGCCACTCTTTAAAAAGTTCTTTTTTTTTTCTTTTTTATATCAAATTTCAAGTTTTTTCCTTGCTCTGTTATTAGCTAATGTGGCATTATTCATGGCTTTAATATAATGTCTGAATCCCAAAATCTTGCAGTTCCAATGAGAACAAAACATTAAAGATTAGTGATCATATATATATATTGATCTCGTGTGCTTATCTTCCTTTTGTTGAAGATAAACTGATAAGTATGAGCATAAGAGATTCTTTTGTTTTTGTGTCATCATCACCACAACTCTAGTGTTCCTTTTTGTAGCTGTTACCTTCTTTTGAGGCTTTTCTTCTTCTTTTAAATGACCTACTAAGTTTTCAACCTTTTTTTTTATAAATTTCTCTTATAGGAAGCTAGCTACTCTTTGGTTTTATTTTGCATGTGGTGATTATGGATACGGAGTCTTGGAAGTTTCTCAGAAGTGTTTGCATTCTTTCTTTCCTCCTTGGCTCTTGCTTTGTCTATCAAAGCCTCCGTGTTGTTGTTGCTCAAGAAGAAGAACAAGATACACAACCAGCCGTTACTTTGCAAGTTAATGCTTCTAATGGAGCTGGACGACTCATTCCTGATACTCTTTTCGGCATCTTCTTCGAGGTTTGCTAACATTACAAGCCTCCCAACACATCAAGTTATGGTTTAGACTTTTGAGTTTTCTTTAATGCTATATGGTCAAAATCATTTGCAGGAGATAAACCATGCTGGTGCTGGTGGATTATGGGCTGAACTTGTTAGCAACAGGGGTTAGAATCTTAGCTATCTAATCGTGAAAAGCCATGTAAACTAGTCTTTGTTGAGATTAGATAACTTACTCTAAACAAAAATTAACAGGGTTTGAAGCTGGTGGGCAGAACACACCGTCTAATATATGGCCTTGGTCCATTGTTGGTGATCAGTCATCCATATATGTAGCTACTGACCGTTCCTCATGCTTTGAACGGAATAAAATCGCTTTGAGAATGGATGTGCTCTGTGATAGCAATGGTTGTCCATCAGGAGGTGTTGGAGTTTATAACCCTGGTTACTGGGGCATGGTGAGTCTCTCCATTGTTAATACTTTTACTGCTAGGTTCTACTGTTTCCTCTCAGTGTCAACAGTATAAGTTGTTCAATCCTCACTTAGAATATTGAAGAAGGAAAGAAGTACAAGGTGGCGTTTTATGTGCGTTCAACTGGTGACATTGATATGTCTGTGTCGTTGACAAGCTCGAATGGATCCATGACTCTTGCTTCCGAAAAGATCACGTGAGAAACACTTTCAGATTCTTTAGTTTTAAGTATGAATACGTTTCTGTTGTTGTTGTTGTTGTTTCATCTTCCATTTGTTTCAATGTAGAGCCTCTGCTTCTGATGTTTCGAAATGGATTAAGAAGGAGGTTCTTTTGGAAGCAAAAGGTACTGATTATGGTGCAAGGCTTCAGTTAACAACAACCAAGAAAGGTTCAATATGGATTGACCAAGTCTCGGCCATGCCAGTGGATACTTACAAGGTTCTTTCTGCTTCTCCATAGAGCCTTGACATGAAAGATTGATGATTATTAATAGATACTTACAATCTCTCTTGGTTGATTGCAGGGACATGGCTTTAGAAACGATCTTTACCAAATGATGGTTGATATAAAACCCCGCTTCATCCGTTTCCCAGGTAATATTGTAAGACTAGTAGCATTTTGTTGCGTATGCACCTAAATTTTATTCATTCACTCTGGATCTTTGTGGACTTAGGTGGTTGTTTTGTCGAGGGTGAATGGTTAAGTAATGCGTTCCGCTGGAAAGAAACTGTTGGGCCTTGGGAAGAGAGACCTGGACATTTTGGTGATGTTTGGAAGTATTGGACTGATGATGGCCTTGGCCACTTCGAGTTCTTTCAAGTGAGAGACTCTTATAACTTCTTCCTATGTGTAGATTCTATGAAACTATGCAGTTTTACATCTGTAATGACCCCCTAAGCTCTAACAAATGTCAAATAAATATTCTTGTAGTTGGCAGAAGACATTGGCGCAGCCCCAATATGGGTGTTCAACAACGGTATTCTTGTAACACAATTTATCTCTCTTTTGTATTCCAAATCCATGGAATAGTCTTCACAAGTGCTTCACCTTTATGCAGGGATTAGTCACAATGATGAAGTTGAAACTGCCAGTATCATGCCCTTTGTTCAGGAAGCACTTGATGGTATCGAGTTTGCTAGGGGAGATGCTAACTCTACATGGGGATCGGTTCGAGCTTCAATGGGACGCCAAGAACCTTTCGAACTAAAATATGTTGCTATTGGGAATGAGGATTGTGGAAAGACTTACTACAGAGGTTCTTTGCATTTCTCTATGATTGCATTTTAGATTTGACTTATACTTTATTGAGTTCTTTGGTACTAAGTAAGAGTACAACTTTACAGGGAACTATATTGTGTTCTATGATGCTATCAAAAAGGCCTATCCAGATATCAAAATCATCTCCAACTGTGATGGATCATCTAGTCCGCTTGACCATCCTGCTGATTACTATGATTTTCACGTAAAGCATCCGTTCTTAAACAGAAACTTTGAAATGTTTCTTCTGTGTGTGTTTCTGTCTGAAAGAAAGTGTTTTGTTTTGTTACAGATATACACTTCTGCTAGCAGTTTGTTTTCCATGAATCATCAATTTGACGGCACTTCACGCAAGGGTCCAAAGGTGTGGTGAATAGATTATATGAAGCTTTTCAGCGTTATCTTGCTCACTCGTGTAAGTTTGTTTGCAGGCTTTTGTGAGTGAATATGCTGTGACTGGAAAAGATGCTGGTACAGGAAGCCTTCTGGCCGCTCTTGCAGAAGCTGCGTTTCTCATTGGTCTTGAAAAGAACAGGTTTCTTCAACTTTCCTCCTCTTCTAAGGCTATGAGCTAAAGATCTTTTGATGCTTTCTTTGTTGCAGTGACATTGTGGAAATGGCGAGCTATGCACCACTCTTTGTGAACACAAACGATAGACGGTAACTCTCGTTCTGTTGCTATTATTTAATCAGGAAGCTAAGACAACAACAATCATCTCGAGTTCTTGAATTGGTTTTTAGGTGGAACCCTGATGCAATAGTCTTCAATTCATCTCATCTATATGGAACTCCTAGCTACTGGGTCCAACGGTTCTTTTCTGAGTCAAGCGGATCAACTCTTCTCACTTCAGAACTCAAGGGAAACTCTTCTTCTCTTGTAGCATCTGCAATCTCCTGGAAAAACAATAGCCAAGAGTACATACGCATAAAGGTAAGCCTAGAGAAACATCTGCAGAAAGTTTAAGGCCTGAGTTGTGTAACTTCCAAATTCATTTGCAGGCTGTAAACTTCGGAGATACCTCAGTAAACCTGAAGGTGTTGGTTACTGGATTGGATCCGAACGTGATGAAAGTTTCAGGATCAAAGAGGACAGTACTTACATCTACAAATGTGATGGATGAAAACTCCTTCACACAGCCAGAGAAGGTAAGTCAAGACATCATCACAGCTTTGAGTGTTGTTCATGTTCTTACTGCTTAGATCAAATTTGGTTTTTGCAGGTTGTGCCACACGAAACCTTGCTAGAGATGGCTGAGGAGGATCTTACCGTTGTTCTCCCGCCACACTCGTTCTCTTCATTCGATTTGTTGAAGGAAGCTGCAAAGATAAGAAATCCAGTTTCTGATTCTTCTTCAACTTCCTATCAGTAAACTTCAACTGTGTGAAGAGAGACGATGATGATGACAAGGAGTATTAGAAAACTTCATGTTAAAGGTCTCTTGTGGTTAAGAATACTTAAATTATATATGCGTACCCATGTGTATAAATGGATCAAATAGTTTGGTGAATAAAAGCTACTTTCTTAAATCATGAACATGGATAACTTGATATGCACGTAACAGAATGTAAACGAATGTAATTTGAATTTAATCAAACAAATGATACAATAGAATAACAATAAACACTTACATTGTAACAAAATATGTAAATACGTACAAATCCAAAAAAATAAAGAGATCTGAAATGGAATCTCTTTGTTGGAAACAAACTCAAAGACCGGACCTGAACGGTACTTTCGTTGCCGGAAGCCATCTTTGTCCATCGATGAACGGCTTAACAGTAAACCTATTTGCTTCCTTCTTACTTAAAAACCTCAACCCCTTCCACTTAACTCTATTCTTGGTCGAGGCACCAGCACCAAAGTTCTTATACTCACCGTAAAATATAGTGTCTGGAGCCGAGTCTCCGATCCACGGCAACCAACCTTTCGGATCAATAAATCTATGTAGAGACGAATCCATTATCACCGTCGTCGAAAAGTTCTTCCACGGCCGACCTAAAAACGTCTGAACACCGGTTAGGTCACCTAGAGGAGATATGTTGCAACGGTGAATCGAGATTCCTGTGTTCTGGTTCGGATCTTTACGTCCTTGAGCAGTGATTGTATTTTTCTGTCCTTTCATTGGTCGGCGAGGGCGAATCTTGCAGTTTTGTAGAATGGAAGCTGCGTTACCGAAGATGAAATCTACTGTTCCGATTATGGTGCAGTCACGGTAGTATTGACGTTGTGCGTGCACATAAAGAGTGTCTTGGTATGCGTTCATTGTGCATCGGTAAAAGGCTGTGAGGTCTGCGCTTACCATTAGAGCTACGGCTTGGTGTTTGGATGGACCGGCTGTATTGATGAAACCCATGTCTCTTGCCATAAACCCTTTCCCGAACACAGCTGTCGTAAACATATTTAGCCACAATCAAAACTGGTTTCTTGAAACATAGCAAAGAATACAACCATTAGTTGAAACATAGTAAAGTATAAACCGGTTACTTGAGTGGCAAGCAACGATTATATATTCATGTGAAGACTATTACTTCATATAAGATTCATTCTGGTTATTATGTAGCCACAAAACAAGCATTGAACTCGATTTAATTGGGGTATCACTGTTTCTATTTCAATCTCTTCTCCACACATAGCATTCAAGCAGTGCATAAACAGAGCAATATTTGAACCCTTTATTGGATGACAACAGTTAAGTTTCATAGATTTTCAACTCCCAACCAAATAACAATGAGTGAATTAACTCAAATTCTTTATATATTAATGTATGTCCCTTTAAACTTTTAATGTTGTACCACTTGAAAATGATTAGTTTTTATCGTTATTTCTCACAACAAAATTCACTTTAAAGCTGGTAGTAAACTGTTTTTCAATTATCCTAATTGGATCAACAAACGAGATCTTAATACCATGTTAATGCTAAATATGTTAAGTTTATTGAGTTTACAATTCAAAATCAATTTGCAATGAGTAGATTGACACATTTCTTATATCTAGTTTAAAAAAAATTAATATGTGAGATACACAATTGATTGTTTTTCATATTAACAATTTTAAAACATATTCAAGATATTCATTATAGAGATTATAAGATTAGTTGGTGTGCCGTGTTATTTTTTTGGAGCATAAAATCATTGGTAAAACAACAAACTTGAGTTTTTTGTTTTAGAAAAAAAAATAGAGAGAGTTACCGAATGTGGCGGTCTGGAAAGTGGGAGTTCCATCAATGACATTGAGTCTACCAGATACAATACTCTTGCTCTCTCCATCTCCAACCACGACAACATTCCACATGCTCTTCTCCACTTTCACATTCTCAAAATAAACTCCTTTCTTCACATATATAACCGTCCTCTTCTTACTCTTCTCAGGCACATCCTTTAACGCCCTACTTATCGTCCTATACTTCCCTGATCCATCCTTCGCCACCACAATATCCGCCACCTTCCTCAAATCCGTGCTCTGCAACAACCTCCTTCCCACGTTAAAGTCCACCGCCACATCAGAACTAAGTAGACGTCTCCGAAGTTTGAAAGAGTCAGCAATCTTACCTAGACATGTGATGATCATCAAGACCTTGTGTTATATTTCATAGTTTCCAACTAAAAATCAATTTGGGATATATTAATAGTAAGTCTTGGTGTTTTAAACCAAACCTGAAATCTGAGACAAATCAAATTCGAGAATTCGAAATCCGATCCAAACTGTTATAAAGAAATGTCCAAACAGAACCTAAGAAGTAAGTACTTTCGGAATCGGTTAAAACCTAGACTAAACTGAAATTCAAATTAGGATAAAAAATATCTGAAATTAGTAAAATCTATTATTTCTTTTATATATGCTAAAGTAATTTATATAGTTTAGAATATCTTATTTTGTAGTTTTTTTGTGTATTAGATAATTTAACTAGTTTTTAATTATATTTAAATAATAGACGATCTCTGGATAATATCTTATTATAAATTGAGTATTTTTGGTTAATCTTATTAGTTTTGATTAAAAAATTTTGTAGGCGATCTCTGGTCATAACCCGGGACAAACCGAACCTAGAAGGATTTAAACTAAACATGTATGGATCCGTATCAAACCGACACAAAAAATAATAAAACCCGTATGAAACTTTTATCAGTATAGTACCGAAAATCCAAATCAACTCAATAGAAACTGAAAGGGACATCGAATTCCTATACCTGATTAGTTCATTAGTTCTCTAACTACGGATGTGAAAATTTATTAACAGTTCCAACTATGGTGTGATACCATATTAAGAACAGCCACATCGCACCATGGAGACTCCTCCTGAGTTTGAAGGAGTCAGCGTTCTTACCTAGCCATGTGATGATCGCTAAGGCGTTACTCGTCATCTCCGTTGCGTTCTTGAGCTGACTTTCTCCGTACGTCTTTGACTCTGGATCGTTACATTCTGCCAACGTCTCCAAGCATGTCACTACAAGATGCTGCCGCAATACCGACGGCCATTTTCGTCAGAATTTCGTCGGGAACGGCCATTTCCGACGAATTTCCGACGAAAATGACCGTCGGTATGGTTTCGTCGGAAACCCAAATGTCGTCGGGACTCCGTCGGAAATTTCTGACGGAATTCCGAGAATTTCCGACGACAACAATTTCCGACGCCATTCCGACAACAATCTACCATCGGAAAATTTCGTCGGAAAAGCCGTCGGAAATTCCCGACGGACAAAAGCCGTCGAAAATTCCCGACGGATGAAAGCCGTCGGAAATTCCCGACGGACAAAGCCGTCGGAAATTCCCGACGGACGAACGCCGTCGGAATGCCGTCGGGAATTTCCGGATTTGAATTTAAAAATTGTTTTTTAATATTTTTGTTTTTAAATTTATTTAATTGAATTATTTAAAAATATTAAAATTTAAATATAGAAATTTAAACAAAAATATATTATAGAAATTTTAAAGTTTTACAAAATTAAAAAAAAACATTCAAAAAGTTCATAATTTAAAAAAAAAACACTAAAACCTTCTAAAAAAATGTCTTTCATCCTCTTCATAAGTTCCTGGTTTAACCTCCTTGTCTCCGCCATCTCCTCTCGATATGCCGTCATTTTAGCCGACTGTTGCTCCATTTGAGCCGATTATTGTGCCATCTATAAATACAAATAACATTTTAAAAAAAATTAATTATTAGAAAACGTTTTTTAACAAAATGTTTTAAAATGTTATATCAACCTTTTTTTATAAATACAAATAAACTTTTTAAAAATGTTTTAAATCATTAAAATAATTACTAGAAAACGTTTTTAAATTTTTTTTTAAAATGTTATATAAACCATTTTTTATAAATACAAATAACCTTTTTAAAAATGTTTTAAAATATGTATAATTATTAGAAAACGTTTTTAAAAAATGTTTTAAAATGTTATATAAATCTTTTTTATAAATACAAATAATCTTTTTAAAAATATTTTTAAAATATATAATTATTTGAAAACGTTTTTTAAAAATGTTTTAAAATGTTATATAAACCTTTTTTATAAATACAAATAACCTTTTTAAAAATGTTTTAAAATATGTATAATTAATAGAAAACGTTTTTAAAAAATGTTTTCAAATGTTATATAAATATTTTTTATAAATAAAAATAACCTTTTTAAAAATGTTTTAAAATATGTATAATTATTAGGAAACGTTTTTAGAAAATGTTATATAAACCTTTTTTTATAAATACAACTAACCTTTTTGAAAAATGTTTTAAAATATGTATAATTATTAGAAAACGTTTTTAAAAATGTTTTAAAATATATATAATTATTAGAAAACGTTTTTAAATATATATATGAAAATTTCATTCCTTGTGAACAAATATCCTATTACACATTTAAGATGTGTCATTTCGACATTTTTCGTATCCAAAAAAATGGTAAAATTAGACATTTTCTCAATTAATTAAGCCTTTCGTCGGGAATCCGTGAGTAATTACCGACGGATTCCCGACGGACACATGTAGTCCGTCGGAAATCCGTCGGTAATTACTCACGGATTCCCGAATCCGTCGGTAATTACTCACGAATTCCCGACGGAAGGCTTAATTAATTGAGAAAATATCTAGTTTTGCCATTTTTTTGGATACAAAAAATGTCGAAATGACACTTCTTAAATGTATAATAGGATATTTGTTCACAAGGAATGAAATTTTCATCTAAAAAAATTATTACGAAGAACATCGACATATTCTTTATATATCACTTAAAACATATAAGTGTTAAGGTGATATATAAAGAATAAGTCGATGTTCTTCGTAATAATTTTTTTAGATGAAAATTTCATTCCTTCTGAACAAATATCCTATTACACATTTAAGAAGTGTCATTTCGACATTTTTCGTATCCAAAAAATGGCAAAATTAGACATTTTCTCAATTAATTAAGCCTTCCGTCAGGAATCCGTGAGTAATTACCGACGGATTCCCGACGGCCTTTGGCATTTTATAGTTTGGGGTTTCATAATATTGTGGATAACTTCATTATATGATAATCTCTGTATATTAATGATTTAGAGGGACTATAACTATTAAAATATTTAAAATAATACCGATTACACAAAGCACTTATTGTGAAAGTAGATTTCCGCAATGTATGTCTTTAAATGTATAAGTGTTAAGGTGATATATAAAGAATATGTCGATGTTCTTCGTTATAATTTTTTAGATGAAAATTTCATTTCTTGTGAATAAATATCCTATTACACACTTAAGAAGTGTCATTTCGACATTTTTCGTATCCAAAAAATGACAAAATTAAGCATTTACTCAATGAAATTAGACGGCCGTCGGAAATCCATCGGGAATTACCGACGGATTCCCGACGGACTTGCATGTGACTGTCGGTAATCCGTCGGGAATGCCCGACGGATTCCCGACGACCGTCTAATTTCATTTTGAAACCTCAAACTGTCGGGAATCCGTCGGAAAATACCGACGGATTCCTGACGGAGCCAGTTTCCGTCGGGAATTACTGACGGAATTCTGACGGATTCCCGATGCTGTCCAATAGTAACAAAAATCGTCAAGATGTTGTCGGATTTCTGTCGGTATTTCCCGACGGAAGAGATGTTGTCAGAATTTCGTCGGGTTTTGCTGACGAAATTCCGACGAAAACAAAATTACCATTTTCGTCAGGTAGCCGTCGGAATGTCGTCGGTATATTCTGACGGCCGCGCTCTCCGTCGGAATGCCCGTCGGAAATTGCCCTTCTTTCTTGTAGTGTGTGTCTTGGCACGTCTCGGCTGAGCTCAACCACGTACGGAGGTCATTGACCAGCTCAGGTAACGTGACGTCACCGTGTTCTGAAGATGTTAGCGTATCGTTGAGGTTATCTATCGTTAGGTCAAGAAGCTCAAAGCAAGCACTCATGCTCGTGCTGTCACCGGAGGAATAGAATGCGTTACGAGCTTTTGAGACTTCCGCGATTGTGATCTTGACCGCGTATATGAATAGCTGTTCTGGATTGAGACTACTTGCGTTTGGAGCCGCTCCGACCGTTTCTAGACACTTGTCTTTGTGTAATGTAACGTCGCAAACGGCTTTAACGGAAACGGAGATTGAGTCATCGTTGACGTTTGTCTCCACGGTCGTTGACTTCTTATTAGCCATGGTTCCAATTACGGCTCCGAGCACTATTCCGGCGAGGACGACAAGTGATACGGCGATGATTGTGATTCTCTTTCTTGACTTGCGACGTGCTTCGAGCATTGCATGTTCACGCTCGTCGACTTTGCCGTACGTGGATGACATTTTCTTTATTTTGAAGTTGATCGTTTCTTGTGTTTGGTTCGTAGAGAATAGAGGGTCGATATAAATACATAGATATATAATAATTCGAATTAAACTAACAACTTACGTGCAAGGCACAAAGGGGATCATTAGAAATTAGTTAATTAAAATGATCAAGAATGTATATAAGTGGTTCTCATGTTTATAAGCTTATATATGTCGGTGAAACATATTTGTTTTTCTGAATGTTACAACTATATTTTTGTTTTAGTTTAAAAAAAAAGTTTCAAAAAACTATATTTTTGTTTGATTAGCATTGGGCACTATTTGTTTTTATTTGATAGAATTATCCCGAAAACCTATAACTCAACATTACAATATTTATTGGATTATAATGTCAACTTTGGATGATATTATATACTTTGATATCAAGCTGTCAATGAATCTTAAATAGAATGCCAGTTTACAAAATCAATGAATATACTCGTTTGATACAAATTAATTTTGATTAATTTGTTTTTTGTACGTTGTCGGCTGTTTTTTTTATTCATGCAGCTCCTGTAAGAGATCTATTAAACCTTCTATTGGTTGACAAAAAAAACTTCTGTTGAGCAATGACATATGCTAGTCGTACATGCACAAACTATTAGCCTTTTTTTTTTTTACTCTTTAGTCTAAGCCAAGATACAATATTAAATCAAATCATCGACCAAGACGCTCAACGACTTAGAGTATCCGCAACAGCGGATCTCCTAAGAGTCCTTATGAATAGTGCTTTTTAATTTTTTAATTATTATTATTTTTTTTTCAGATTTTAAAAAAGAAAATTAAAAAAAATAAATATCAACCAATCACGGACCGCCACGTGTCGTGAATAGTATAAGAATCAATCCTTATATAAGGATTTTTTAGACTGAATCCTTAACTATTTTGATTATTTAATTATTTTTTTCTAAGGATTCTCCCTAAGGACTTCCCCTAAGGACCCTGTTGCGGATGCTCTTAGGGTGAAAACCATACGGGTTTACAAGTTTTATGAAATCAACGTTCCACCTATATCAGGTTTATAAATTTACTAGCACGGTCATACTTGCTCGAGCAACATGTGCTGAAACCGGTTTTAGCTAGAAGAGCAGACCATGACTTTCGGAAAACATAAGAGCATCATTATCCCTAAGAACTCTTAAAGGATTCTTAGGTTTTTTTTTTTCTTTTTATCTGTTTTAAAAAAAAAAAAAAAAAAAGAACCAATTGCGGACCGCCACATGTCAGTAGGGCCCGCGAACAGTGCAAGAACTTCTTAAGAACTGGCTTTTGCAGAAGAACTTTAAGAACTGAGTTCTTAAGAAAACAGTGGGCCCCACGCTAAGAACCCTGGCTCTTGATGCACTAAGGGTTACTAAAGGCAAATGCTCCTGAACTTTTGTAGAAGTCTTCTTATGTGCATAAATGATATATTCATTGAGCTCTTTATGATGACTTTAATGACTTATATGAATGTTTGTGATATTTAAAAAATTCAGGACCGGGAAGCCTCGGGTACAAGCAATCTTGAAGAATTAGGAAAGCTAATTTCAGCGTCTAGCTTGAGTTCTATTGAGAGTTACAAATGTGGTACACTCCCTCCAATGCAGCATGTCCTATAGTGAAAAAGATGACAAGTTTGCTTTCACAGACTAGACTTTCTCTCTTATTTAACTAAGAGAGTTTTGATGGAAGGTGTGGAGCCACTGATTGAGCTATACAAGAATCTTCTGGAGGCACCTGGTGTCTATGGAGGCTAGTTCAGTGGCGCAGGCTTCAGGGGACGTTGTCTCGTCTTCATAGATGCATGAAAAGATGAGGAAGCTGCTTCATATGTGAAGGATGAATATGAAAAGGCCCAACCCGAGTTTATGAACTATTTTTTCAGCAAATTGTGAATTTGATTAACCAAAATTTTAGTTTTATAAAATTCGATACCGAATCTGCATTGAAGATAGTTGAATATTCGTCTGTTCCTCAAATATTAATTTAGATTCTAATTGGTGACCATGTTTTGAGAAAAAAAATATAGTAAATTATTTGTTTCTCAAATTTTATACCAGTTTGGTTGATTTTAGTCAAATTATCTACTGGTGGTTCCACTATAGTCCTCTAAATTCTTCATGGAAAAATGAATTTAAAGAAGAAAAAAATATTCTATTTTTGATGAAGAAAAATTAAACAAGATTCATATTTTTATTTATTCAATTCCTTTAATAATTTTTCGTTTATTATTTTCAGTCATCTAAAGCTCACCAATTGGAGCTTTAGAAATGTTTCACAAACATAATTTTTTAAATTTTCTTTGAACATTTTATTATTATAGTTATTTAAAATTATTATATTGATTAAATGATTATTTATTTAGTCTTACTAAAAAATAATAATCATAGAAAATAATACGATTTTTTGTGTGTTTAATGTCTAAGAATGTATTTCTTTTAAAAAAAAATATTATTTAGTTATTTGATTAGATGGGTATTATTATTTATTTTAAATAAAATAAAAATACCTTACATAAGTTGTTTTTGAGATAGATAAGTTTTTGTTCGGACAGAAAGCCCACCCGACAAAGTCTTGAACTTGGCGCCTGAGAAATAATCCTCCGGTGTCGCTAGGGTTTTAGTTTTCTTTAATCCCTTTCTCTTCTTCAAGCCCTCAAAACCCTTTGGGCATGACACCCTTTTGCCACTCCACTCTCTCAATCCCTAACCCTAACTCTCTCATGTCTCTCTCCTCCACTCTCCGCCTCTCCTCTTCCCTCCTCCGTCGCTCCCTCAGCCACCCCCGACACCTTCGATTTCCCCTCACCGACCCATTACGCCGTCTCCGCCGCACTCAACCCTCCGGCCTCCGCTTCATCTCCTCCATTCCTCCACAATCCTCCAACAACGGCGGTTTAGTTGTTTCCGGGGATGAAAACAACAGCAACGGAGGAGATCCTCGTATTGTCCCATTTGAGCTTCACAAGGAGGCTACTGAGTCTTACATGGCTTACGCTCTCTCTGTTTTGCTTGGACGCGCTTTGCCTGATGTTAGAGATGGTCTCAAGCCAGTTCACCGGAGAATACTGTTGAGTGTTGAGATTTTAAGTTTATCCAGAAAAAAAAAAATTAAAAATTCACTTTTTTTAAAAAAAGTTTGATTCTTTCTTACAGGTTTGCTATGCACGAGCTGGGGATGTCTTCTAAGAAACCATACAAGAAGTCTGCAAGAGTTGTCGGAGAGGTTAAGTGATTTTTTCTTCTTCTAAATGTTCTTCTCTCTACCCCCTTCAGATGTCTGGGTGCGGTTATGAGTAACGTTTGTGGTGACTACAGGTTCTTGGTAAATTTCATCCCCATGGAGATACTGCTGTTTATGATTCTCTTGTTAGGATGGCTCAGGTATATAGATAAATGTTTTATCTACCATGGAATGTTGTGCAGTCTTCAAATAACGCTTCTTTACTTTTTGTGTTGTTTGCAGAGTTTCTCCTTGAGATGTCCACTTATCCAAGGACATGGAAATTTTGGCTCCATTGATGCAGATCCTGCTGCTGCTATGCGATACACTGAATGCAGACTCGATGTGAGTGACTTTCCCCTATAGTTCACTTTTTCATGTACTCTGTTGTGCTTCTGTCTCTGCGTTTCTTCTTGTCATGTTCTCTGTTTAGTGTCCTCAGCTGATTGATCTTGTTTTTCTCTGCAGCCACTTGCAGAGGCAGTGTTGTTAGCTGATCTTGACCAAGATACGGTAATCATACGGCTTCGCTTATCCTCGCCAAGTTGAATAACTGTCTCTTAGCCTCTTTTGTTTCTAAAATATTTGCAGGTTGATTTTGTGCCGAACTTTGATAACTCACAAAAAGAACCAACTGTGTTGCCAGCTCGTCTTCCTGCTTTATTGCTAAATGGAGCTTCTGGGATTGCGGTAAAACAATCTGACAAACCTTAAGTTCGACTGCTTTACTTTTTCGTGAACAGTTTTCCTAGCCGTATCAGATTATGATATGCGATTGAGTTTAGATCATTTGACACCCTTTAGGTTGGCATGGCTACAAATATTCCTCCTCATAATCTTGGAGAGTTGGTGGATGTACTTTGTGCATTAATCCACAATCCAGAAGCAACGGTACAATTAGCTACCTATTCTCCTCTTTGCTTTAGTGTGCTGTCAATACTGTGTGGACTTTTATAAGTAGACATGAAGAAAAACTCACATGATGCTGTTTCCACTTTCTTCTTTCTCGCATCAGCTGCAAGAACTGCTGGAATACATGCCTGCACCTGATTTTCCAACTGGAGGAACAATAATGGGAAACCTTGGGTAAGTCTATGCTCTCTCCACTTTATTTACTATCTCGTTTGTTGTGTAATAGCTTACATGTTATGTAATACATCTACACAGATATATATTTTTCGAGTTTGTTGGATACCCTAATCAAAAAGAAAAAGAGTTGCACGCATATGCCATTTCCTGATGTAGTGTTGTATCCTCTAGTTCTCTAATCTGGTGATGCACTTTCAGGGTTTTAGATGCTTACCGAACTGGCCGAGGACGTGTTGTAGTTAGAGGAAAAACTAAAGTTGAAATGTTGGATGCAAAGACAAAGCGCAATGCAGTTATCATCACAGAGGTGATCGACTTAGTCTTCCAGATTATGTACTAATCTCCAAGGAGGCTTCCGTAGATCTATAGCATTATCGTTACAGTAAAAAGCAGGTGGAGTAACTAACCTTCTTCGTGATATTTATTGCAGATTCCTTATCAAACAAACAAAGCTACGCTTGTTCAGAAGATTGCTGAACTTGTTGAAAATAAGGTACTGAGTACTGATTGATGTCTGGTCTATAATAGTCATATCTTGCAAATATAAGTTAGTTTGCAAAGTTTCTTTTTTCTTTTTCGTTCATTGACGTGTGTTTGTTAATCATAGACACTAGAGGGGATAAGTGACATTCGCGACGAGAGTGATCGTAATGGGATGCGTGTGGTTATTGAGGTATTACACTGTTTGCTCTGCACTCTATTTTGTACTTCTAAGTTCCATAGTGGAGAGTAACGGTTTGATATATATATATTTCTCATAGCTCAAACGAGGAGGGGATCCTGCACTTGTGCTAAATAACCTTTACCGGCATACTGCCCTCCAATCAAGCTTCAGCTGCAACATGGTGGGGTGAGTTACTGTGAATACCTTTTTGTTCTTGCTGGTTGTCTTATTTAACCCATGTGTCAAGACTTGTGGACGAAACAGAAAAAAGGATCCACATTTGTTATTTAGAGAAGCATTTGCAGTTTCTCTATTAGTATGTTGTTTTCCTTGATCTTACCAGGTTATTAATATTACGTGTTTTTCAGTATCTGTAATGGAGAGCCCAAGCTAATGGGTTTAAAAGAATTACTTCAGGTAACTACTTGCCTATGTAAATCATTTGTTTTAAAAGTTGCTGGATCTTTATAATAAATAAACTGAAAATTGATCTTGCTAATAAATATATTTTCATGGACTATGCCAAGAACATAGCCCAGAAGGAATAATAGTAAAGTGAAAGTCAGAGATAGGATGTTTAATTCACTGTTACTACTATCATACTGGAGTATATTTTATGTTTACTTTCTGTTTTTTTGCGTGTGTTTGTAGGCATTTATCGATTTCAGATGTTCTGTTGTTGAAAGGCGCGCAAGGTTCAAGCTTTCACATGCCCAGCAAAGAAAGCATATTATTGAGGTGTGTTTAGAGCTATAGTTTTCTTAAATTATGCTCTTTATCTTACCTATAAGTATTTTCGAAATTTCCTATCTGATTGTGATGCATGAAGACCACAATCTCACTATCTAACACACTGTTTAAGTGAATTTTCCTTCTGATTACTTCACTGTAGGGTATTGTGGTTGGACTTGACAATATGGATGCAGTAATCCAACTCATCAAAAAAGCCTCAAGTCACTCCTCTGCTTCGGCTGCTTTACAGAGTGGTAAGCTGTATTTTACTTTGACAACTAACTGTGTTAGAATAATTTTCTTAAATGGACTGATGGACATAGTTTAGGATCCACATTTTCAAATGAATACATTAGATATAAACAACATAATATGTTTCTCTTCTTGTTCTGTAAGTCTTGGTTGTTTAATCAAGTTCCATTTGGTGTTAGATTTGTTTTTGCTTGCAAAGATTTCTAAGGGAGTTAACATGGTCAAATTTATCTATACAGAATATGAGCTATCTGAGAAACAAGCTGAGGCGATATTGGAGATAAGTCTTCGAAGACTAACTGCTCTCGAGGTGCCTTTTTATTCTCGTCAATCGTCATTTTTTTTGTAATTTCATTTTTGGAAATTAAACTTCTAATCTTGAAGATACTCTATAACTCAATTCTACCTTCAGCGGAAGAAATTTACTGATGAGAGTAGTTCACTGACGGAGCAAATTACAAAGCTGGAACAGCTACTGTCAAGCAGAACTAACATTTTGAAGGTAACAAACATTCTAACAGTTATTCCTTTTACAGTTTGCTAAATGGAACCCTTAGCTTTCTCAGGAAACAATGACTATTGCTTGTTGCCTTGTATTTGTAGAGTCGCTTACTATTTATATTTATACATAGATAATTGTTCTGTTGAAATAATCTTGTGCTATTCTGTGCTAACGTGAAGAAGATTTTTGATGTATGATGATTATGTTGTAGACGAAGATATAGCTCTTTACTTCGTTTTCTCGAATTTTCTTTAGTTAATCGAACAAGAAGCAGTAGAGCTGAAGGACAGATTCTCAACTCCCAGACGTTCAGTGTTGGAAGATTCTGACAGTGGTGACCTCGATGATATAGACGTTATCCCAAATGAAGAGATGCTGATGGTATGTTGCATATTTATACCTAAAAAGTTTCTCAGCTTTGTAAAACTGTTTGTTTTGTGACTTCTCATTTTCTGGATGGTTTCAGGCAATCAGCGAAAAGGGTTATGTGAAAAGGATGAAGCCTGATACGTTCAATCTCCAGAACCGTGGAACCATTGGTAAATCTGTCGGGAAACTGAGAGTTGATGATGCGATGTCTGACTTCCTCGTTTGTCATGCACATGACCATGTCCTCTTCTTCAGGTATATTTAAGCCTTTGTTTTTGCAACCTGCCTTGTAATTAGTTGCTAACACTTGTTCTACATTTAGTGATCTGGGTATAGTTTACTCAACCCGTGCTTATAAGATTCCAGAATGCTCTCGCAATGCAGCTGGCACACCTTTAGTGCAGGTATTCATTTATCTATGTGTATACATGCTTTCCATGTGCAACGTGGAAAATAATTAATGTCTAATGCGTTTCTGTATTGATGTGATGTGTGGATGCAGATATTGTCCATGTCAGAAGGTGAAAGAGTAACCTCCATTGTTCCTGTTAGCGAGTTTTCTGAAGACCAGTATCTCCTGATGCTTACTGTGAATGGCTGCATCAAGAAAGTACCTTTGAAGCTATTCTCAGGGATACGCTCAACTGGAATCATAGCGATTCAACTGGTTTGTCCCTTTTTCTTTCTAGTCTAGTTTCAGGTAGACTCTTCTTAACAAAGGTTGTTCTAACGTAATCGTTTGTCTCCAGAACTCTGGTGATGAATTGAAATGGGTTCGTTGTTGCTCAAGCGAGGATCTTGTGGCCATGGCGTCCCAAAACGGAATGGTCGTCCTGAGTACATGTGATGGTGTAAGTTGGAGTTCTTGAATCTTCTTCCGAGTTAACGTTTTGTTACTTGAGCGAACTAATGGGTGTTGTTTATTAGGTTCGAACACTGAGCAGAAACACAAAGGGAGTGACTGCCATGAGACTCAAGAATGCGGATAAGATGGCGAGCATGGACATCATACCTTCATCTCTGAGAAAAGATATAAAAGCGAAGTCAGAAGAAACTGAAACTACGGCGGAGTATGTGTTGCTTTAGTTATATAACTGTTCATGTTTGCATTAAACTGTCCTTAATGTATTGCTGTTTTCTTTACTCCGTAACACAAAACAAATGCAGGAAGCAATCAACCGGTCCATGGTTGTTATTCGTGTGTGAGAATGGCTATGGAAAGCGTGTTCCTCTGAGTAGCTTCAAGCCTTCTCGTCTGAACAGAGTTGGCTTAATCGGATCCAAGGTATGATCTGGATTAGTACAGTCTCATCTCTTGTTAGCTTAGTTTGTTTCATCAGTTAGTTTAATTGGAAATACAAGTTATGATCTGGATTATAACTATCTGGTCAGCTTTATTTGTTCATTCTTCTTTGGTCTCATTTTCTCAGTTCGCCGAGGATGATCGTTTGGCTGCTGTGTTTGTTGTTGGCTACTCCTTAGCTGGTAAATATACTCTTCTTCCACAGATAAGGATTTAGATGCACCGAATGTGTTCTTTCTATGACCTTACCAATGGTTTTGTTCTTGCAGAGGATGGAGAAAGCGATGAACAAGTGGTTCTAGTGAGCCAGAGCGGGACAGTGAACAGGATCAAAGTCAGGGATATCTCGATCCAGTCACGCCGCGCACGGTATATCTTTATTCCCTTTCCAAATTTAGTAGTCTTTCCTTGTGGTTTATTGACACGTTCTCATTTGAATTTTCTCAGGGGAGTGATTCTCATGAGACTTGATCACGCTGGAAAGATACAGTCCGCCTCTCTAATCTCTGCAGCAGATGAAGAAGAAGAAGGCGAAGGAGTTCAGTCTCTTGAAGAGGCTAATGCTAGCTTGTAGATTTTACCTTCCTCCATCCAAATCCGTACAGAGGCTTTTAGTATCTATGCTTTTGAATTGTTCTCTTCTTATTTTTGCTCTCATGTTACTACGAGAAGAGGTCATATGATTGTAACAGTTTACTAACTTCAGTGTCCTGTTATATTTTCTTTGGTTATTAAGATCCAAACAACAGATGCTTCTTTCTTTCTGTCAAGTCACTCTTCTTTTGCAAGTGCCTTGGGTTTCAAGCTAACATCAAGTGTCGGTGTACTTATAGCCTCTTCCTCCCCTACCTTCTGTATCTGTCTTTTTTTGTTGACTCATTTGAGCACTCTCTCTTCTGTCAGTCATCTCTTGTTTCGCATGTTCCTTACGACCCAAGCTAGGGCTGGCTTCTGCGTGTTTCACTTTCTATTTAGACTTCACTAAACTTGCCGCTCTCACCACTGAATTATACACTGTTGGTTCTTCTCTATCTCGGTCCTAGCAACTTTCTCTTCTTGTTTCTCCTTCTCGGAAAGTTTATTTAGCTCAATCTACTCTCACTTAGACCAGTCCCTCTATTATCCTCATGATTAGGCCTCTCTGTACAGTAGTCTTCCCTAACAGTACAGTATTAACTTTGTCCGTTTCCAAAAGGTCTCCTGTCATTTATAAATGGTTTGCTACAAGGAAACGTTAACTCTTCCAAGGGTTAAGAAGACGCGCATCAACACAAAAGTGACGTCGTTTACAGTTTTTTTAAATTTTCTCGT
>CAJHQP010008522.1:0-26546 GCA_905132765.1 Moricandia arvensis | reverse complement strand
GTGGCTACATAAATAAGAAAGAAGAAAACAAAATCCTAAGCTAAAAAAAACCCTAAACCTAAACCAAGTTGGTTTAGTCTAAACCTATTCCTAATTGGTTTACTAACCCTAAACCCAATTGCAATTGGTTTACACTTAATAAAAAATCATAAATAAACTTAAAATAAACCATATTAGACGTGCTTAATCTTCTTGGCCCAATCATAATCCAAGCTGGCTTGTCTTTCCACTTTTTGGGCCGATAAAGGCCTTTTTCGAACAACTCTTGCTTGGGCTCAATCCATCTTGTTTCTGCTACGACCAAATACCTCCTTAAGCTCATTTGGATGATGAAAATACTCCTGATAATCCATTTCCAGCTCTGGTTCTTCATCTTCCATTTCCAACTCATTTCTCGGCCATGTCGGTTTGACCGGTCCATTTCTCGATCATGCAAGACCATCCATTTCATTTCCTGTCCAACCAGCTTCCTTCCATCATTTCCTTGGTCAATCAGGTTGAATACTAGACGTCCATGTTGGTCCATAGTCATTGCTATCTTTATAAAGGGCTCATCAAGGCCCACAGCCTTCTGTCGGTCCAATACCTCATGAATAAGCCCAACAAGCTCTCCAATAAGCCCATTAAGCTGTGCTATGGCCCATATTCTTTCTGAGACGTGTATTGACTTCCAGAGCATAGATTTGAAGCTGATCCAGGTCGCACCATTCCCTCTTCCTTTAAAAGGATTTGTCCTCAAATCCAACTCTTCAAGGGTGAAAAGATGGTCGAATCTGAGCTTATTTGTTTCTCTTTGGAACATGGTGTTGTTAAAGCTCTTGTGCACGTTTATCTCCCCTCCAGGCTCAAACACAAAGCTTTGTAAATCCTTCACACGTCCTAGAGGCGTCACTGGACTCTGCTCATTACAAGTAACACTTAAAGCAAGCAGTTTCTGCTCCTTGTTTAGTTCAGATCTCATTGCTTCTGATTGAGCTTCTCTCCACTGATACCAAACAAAAGCCTTGATCTTAGACTTCTGGAAACGTGATATCAGCTTGGATAAACCAGAAACGAGCATTGGTTCTCTCTGTTCATGCAATAACCCTTTCAAGTCAAGCTTCAATGCTGCTGCTATTTGGATCAGAGTGGTGTGGGTGCTTTTATGCACACAAAAGCTCCCTCCTGGTTCGAAAACAAGGTGTTGCAGCCCCTTAACAAACCTCAGGTGTTCCACTAGGCTGAGATGAATCCATACAGGAGGTTTTGTTAGTAGATCACAAGAAAAAGATTCAATGATATCACCTTCTTCAACCATAGTTGTAAGTTGTAATTCATGAGCTTTAGGTGATCCATCAAGGACTCGTTTTTCAGCTTGGTTCAGAACATGCACGTGATCATAAATAACTGATGATATCTCCTCTTGATTCAGGTGGGTGTCCCAGTTGTCTGCTTGACAAAGAGTGGTTGGTTCTGATTCAAACTCTTGTTCTATCTCACCCTGTTTTGCTGCAGTTTCTTCTTTCTTCTCTGCTGGTTCCTTCTGGCAACAACTTAGCTCATCATCTCTGGATTCTGGACGTGGGACTGACATGTGTTGTGGGTTTTTCATCACAGCAGTGAGTGATTGATCTATCATGTTCATGAGGTGTTTCTTGAACTGTGGGCTTTGCAATTCATCAAGATATGCTTCATGTAGCTGCAGCTTTCTCTGTTCCTCACGACTATAGTAGGACTTTAGCTCATCTCTGGATGTCCTAGCACGTCCTTTATGATTTTAAGTTTATTTATGATTTTTAAGTGTAAACCAATTGCAATTGGGTTTAGGGTTAGTAAACCAATTAGGAATGGGCCTTGCAATTCATCAAAATATGCTTTATGTAGCTGCAACTTTCTTTGTGCCTCGCGACCACAGTAGGTATTTGGCACATCTCTGGCTGACCTGGGTCGTGCCCTACCTGAAGCAGATGGACTATGCAACTGCTCCAAATCAGTTTGACCATACCTCTTAGCTACAAACCTTTTCTTCATAACAGCCTTCATCTCATACCAAGAAGAAATCTGTTGCTCTCCATATTGTCTCCTAGTGTTAGCTGTCTGATACCACCAGTCAAGTGCATATCCACATAATCCAGTAGTTGCTAGCTGAACCTGCTTCTCTGCTGTGCGTCTATGGCAGTTAAATATTGAATCCATCTCCTTTTGCCATTCTAAGTATGTATCTGGATCAAACTCTCCATAGAAAGGTGGAATCTGGAAAACTTTTTCTCTTCTCTGCAACAACTCCTTTGTTGATTTGCTCTCAGCCTTCTTCTCATTGTTTCTATTGATTCCGAAAGAATACATGGAAGATCTGCTTGGTATTGGATAGATTTCGTGCTCCTAGGATAGAACTTCAAACCCTAACCTTCAAGTGGCTCTGATACCACTTGGTGCGGCCCTGGAATGGCTGTCTCTCCCTGGATCACTTGAAGGGGGCGTGGGTGTATGATAGATGATGATGATGGACTTTGCTAAAGAGCTATGGATTGCTCAGAAGCTGTTTTGCTACTCCTGAGACACAGGGGCGTCCTGCTTGATGTCTAGGATGGATCACAGAAGGTTTAACTCTTCCTTAGTGTGATATAAAACTGCTCACCAACGTGAACAAGATAGAGAAGTCTCCAAAGAGACGATTGTCTGAGCCAAAGCTTAATTTTATTGAATAATGGTTGATTGTTTACATGAAGGCTCGTGGCTACATAAATAAGAAAGAAGAAAACAAAATCCTAAGCTAAAAAAAACCCTAAACCTAAACCAAGTTGGTTTAGTCTAAACCTATTCCTAATTGGTTTACTAACCCTAAACCCAATTGCAATTGGTTTACACTTAATAATAAATCATAAATAAACTTAAAATAAAACATATTAGACGTGCTTAATCTTCTTGGCCCAATCATAATCCAAGCTGGCTTGTCTTTCCACTTTTTGGGCCGATAAAGGCCTTTTTCGAACAACTCTTGCTTGGGCTCAATCCATCTTGTTTCTGCTACGACCAAATACCTCCTTAAGCTCATTTGGATGATGAAAATACTCCTGATAATCCATTTCCAGCTCTGGTTCTTCATCTTCCATTTCCAACTCATTTCTCGGCCATGTCGGTTTGACCGGTCCATTTCTCGATCATGCAAGACCATCCATTTCATTTCCTGTCCAACCAGCTTCCTTCCATCATTTCCTTGGTCAATCAGGTTGAATACTAGACGTCCATGTTGGTCCATAGTCATTGCTATCTTTATAAAGGGCTCATCAAGGCCCACAGCCTTCTGTCGGTCCAATACCTCATGAATAAGCCCAACAAGTTCTCCAATAAGCCCATTAAGCTGTGCTATGGCCCATATTCTTTCTGAGACGTGTATTGACTTCCAGAGCATAGATTTGAAGCTGATCCAGGTCGCACCATTCCCTCTTCCTTTAAAAGGATTTGTCCTCAAATCCAACTCTTCAAGGGTGAAAAGATGGTCGAATCTGAGCTTATTTGTTTCTCTTTGGAACATGGTGTTGTTAAAGCTCTTGTGCACGTTTATCTCCCCTCCAGGCTCAAACACAAAGCTTTGTAAATCCTTCACACGTCCTAGAGGCGTCACTGGACTCTGCTCATTACAAGTAACACTTAAAGCAAGCAGTTTCTGCTCCTTGTTTAGTTCAGATCTCATTGCTTCTGATTGAGCTTCTCTCCACTGATACCAAACAAAAGCCTTGATCTTAGACTTCTGGAAACGTGATATCAGCTTGGATAAACCAGAAACGAGCATTGGTTCTCTCTGTTCATGCAATAACCCTTTCAAGTCAAGCTTCAATGCTGCTGCTATTTGGATCAGAGTGGTGTGGGTGCTTTTATGCACACAAAAGCTCCCTCCTGGTTCGAAAACAAGGTGTTGCAGCCCCTTAACAAACCTAAGGTGTTCCACTAGGCTGAGATGAATCCATACAGGAGGTTTTGTTAGTAGATCACAAGAAAAAGATTCAATGATATCACCTTCTTCAACCATAGTTGTAAGTTGTAATTCATGAGCTTTAGGTGATCCATCAAGGACTCGTTTTTCAGCTTGGTTCAGAACATGCACGTGATCATAAATAACTGATGATATCTCCTCTTGATTCAGGTGGGTGTCCCAGTTGTCTGCTTGACAAAGAGTGGTTGGTTCTGATTCAAACTCTTGTTCTATCTCACCCTGTTTTGCTGCAGTTTCTTCTTTCTTCTCTGCTGGTTCCTTCTGGCAACAACTTAGCTCATCATCTCTGGATTCTGGACGTGGGACTGACATGTGTTGTGGGTTTTTCATCACAGCAGTGAGTGATTGATCTATCATGTTCATGAGGTGTTTCTTGAACTGTGGGCTTTGCAATTCATCAAGATATGCTTCATGTAGCTGCAGCTTTCTCTGTTCCTCACGACTATAGTAGGACTTTAGCTCATCTCTGGATGTCCTAGCACGTCCTTTATGATTTTAAGTTTATTTATGATTTTTAAGTGTAAACCAATTGCAATTGGGTTTAGGGTTAGTAAACCAATTAGGAATGGGCCTTGCAATTCATCAAAATATGCTTTATGTAGCTGCAACTTTCTTTGTGCCTCGCGACCACAGTAGGTATTTGGCACATCTCTGGCTGACCTGGGTCGTGCCCTACCTGAAGCAGATGGACTATGCAACTGCTCCAAATCAGTTTGACCATACCTCTTAGCTACAAACCTTTTCTTCATAACAGCCTTCATCTCATACCAAGAAGAAATCTGTTGCTCTCCATATTGTCTCCTAGTGTTAGCTGTCTGATACCACCAGTCAAGTGCATATCCACATAATCCAGTAGTTGCTAGCTGAACCTGCTTCTCTGCTGTGCGTCTATGGCAGTTAAATATTGAATCCATCTCCTTTTGCCATTCTAAGTATGTATCTGGATCAAACTCTCCATAGAAAGGTGGAATCTGGAAAACTTTTTCTCTTCTCTGCAACAACTCCTTTGTTGATTTGCTCTCAGCCTTCTTCTCATTGTTTCTATTGATTCCGAAAGAATACATGGAAGATCTGCTTGGTATTGGATAGATTTCGTGCTCCTAGGATAGAACTTCAAACCCTAACCTTCAAGTGGCTCTGATACCACTTGGTGCGGCCCTGGAATGGCTGTCTCTCCCTGGATCACTTGAAGGGGGCGTGGGTGTATGATAGATGATGATGATGGACTTTGCTAAAGAGCTATGGATTGCTCAGAAGCTGTTTTGCTACTCCTGAGACACAGGGGCGTCCTGCTTGATGTCTAGGATGGATCACAGAAGGTTTAACTCTTCCTTAGTGTGATATAAAACTGCTCACCAACGTGAACAAGATAGAGAAGTCTCCAAAGAGACGATTGTCTGAGCCAAAGCTTAATTTTATTGAATAATGGTTGATTGTTTACATGAAGGCTCGTGGCTACATAAATAAGAAAGAAGAAAACAAAATCCTAAGCTAAAAAAAACCCTAAACCTAAACCAAGTTGGTTTAGTCTAAACCTATTCCTAATTGGTTTACTAACCCTAAACCCAATTGCAATTGGTTTACACTTAATAAAAAATCATAAATAAACTTAAAATAAACCATATTAGACGTGCTTAATCTTCTTGGCCCAATCATAATCCAAGCTGGCTTGTCTTTCCACTTTTTGGGCCGATAAAGGCCTTTTTCGAACAACTCTTGCTTGGGCTCAATCCATCTTGTTTCTGCTACGACCAAATACCTCCTTAAGCTCATTTGGATGATGAAAATACTCCTGATAATCCATTTCCAGCTCTGGTTCTTCATCTTCCATTTCCAACTCATTTCTCGGCCATGTCGGTTTGACCGGTCCATTTCTCGATCATGCAAGACCATCCATTTCATTTCCTGTCCAACCAGCTTCCTTCCATCATTTCCTTGGTCAATCAGGTTGAATACTAGACGTCCATGTTGGTCCATAGTCATTGCTATCTTTATAAAGGGCTCATCAAGGCCCACAGCCTTCTGTCGGTCCAATACCTCATGAATAAGCCCAACAAGTTCTCCAATAAGCCCATTAAGCTGTGCTATGGCCCATATTCTTTCTGAGACGTGTATTGACTTCCAGAGCATAGATTTGAAGCTGATCCAGGTCGCACCAGCAATAGACAGCATGTCCAAGCATGTGTGCATTCTCAGCCTAGTACTTTGAATTAGTGTTGTTGACCTCACATGCTTAGGTTTAGACTAGAAACTCCTCTCCTCTCTATATATTTGTATCATTGTCGAGTTGTATCTCTCAAGGGAGTAAAGGGGAAAACCCCTCTCCACTTCTAAATGAAAAGCTTAGTGTTCTTGAGTTAGAATCCTTCTTATAGTACCCCTTTCTTAGTCTCTTTAATCTCTCTAAGTATCTGATTCAGGTAAACACAAGCAAACCAGAACCCTTTCTCACCTTCATTCTGAGTTCATATCAGCCTTAGAGGCTTGTTCATCACACACAAACCCAGATTCATATACTCTGGTGAAAATCCAACACTCATGCCCAAGTTCATGCGACATAGAGATGCAGCCAGAACCCACTACACCATGGGTACATCTGAGCAAGGAGGCACCTCGGTGATTCATCCAGATGGAGGCAAAGCCATGACCAGCAGTGTCTAGAAACCGGTTGAAGATGAGGTGCTCTGTAAGTCCGACCTAGACCTCATCCTCAAAGCTCTAAAGGAGCACTCTGGTATAGTCATTGGTTACTCTCTATCTGTATCTAAGATTCATGATAGTGGTATTACTCTCACTGCATCAAACATAACTGAACCTGATAATAGTAATCTTAGACCTTTGATCATAGACTCGGGTGCTTCCCATCATATGATTACTGATTCTAGGATGATCAAGAATATTAAACCTACTTCAGGTCATGTTTTAATTGCTAATGGGGACAAGATACCAATTAAAGGAATATGGAACTTGAACTTGTTTCAGAAAGAGTCTAAAGCTTTCTATATGCCTGATTTCACTTCAAATCTTTTATCTGTTAATAGAGTAACAACTGATATTCATTGCAATGTTACTTTTCGCCCTAATGATGTGAAGTTTCAGGATATTGAAAGCAGTAAAGTGATTGGAAAGGGGATTATCAAAGGAGACCTATATATGCTTGAAGATATCAAGCCTCTTTCTGATGTTTATTTCTCTTTTAGTTCTATTCCTGTTAAAAATAATGAAGCTTTGTGGCATGCTAGACTAGGACATTCTCATACTAGAGCATTGATCCTGATTTTCCTGGATGTATCTTTTAAAAATAATGGTTGTGAAGCTTGTATCTTGTGTAAACATTGTAAAATTGTCTTTGCTAAATCTGATTCCATCTATTAGCATTGTTTTGATTTAGTTCATTCGGATGTTTGGACTGCCCCTTGTGTGTCTAGAGAGAATCATAAGTGTTGAACTGTATAAAGGAATGAGGATAAAAAGGTTAGAGAAGGCTTATAAGAACAGAAGGAGAAGAAAGGAAGGTGTCCGTACAAGGCCGTACAGTTGGTCCGTACAAGGCCGTACAACACTTGGTCGATCAAAAGTGAAAAGGACCAACCAAAGGTGAAACCAGTTCACCCGGATAAGTTAACTTGATCATTTACCTTTCTACTCTGCGTCTGGGTCAGATAACCGTGTGGATAAGGTTATCCCTTGCCTTGACAGACCGGCACAGCTGGAAAGGAAGGAATATAGTCAAGATGCAAAAGGATCAAGCATGTGAAGCTTCCTGTCCACAAGAATTCAAATGGGACGCTCTCCAAGCTTTGACTTCACATGATTAAGTTGAAATCTTATCCTATATCCGTTGTATACCTTCTCTATATATTTGTAACTCATCCTCACTAATCAAGAACACAATTTCGAGTCTCTCTCTTTCTCTATTCTCTCTAACCACTTAATCTTTTATCCAAATTATTTGATTCTTTTCTAAACTCGTGCCTATACGCTCACTAAATGATAAGTGATTAATAAGTACTAAGTCACTTTCATTGATGAAAAATCTAATTACACTTGGGTTACATTGCTTAGGTCTAAAGATAGGGTGCTTGAAGCATTTAAGAATTTTGAAACTTATATTGCAAACCAAAACAATGCCAAGCTTAAAAATTTTAGATCAGATAATGGAGGGGAGTATACAAGCAATGCATTCAAAGACCATCTAGCCAAATTAGGGATCATTCATCAAACAAGTTATTCTTACACTCCACAACAAAATGGGGTAGCTGAGAGGAAGAATTGTCACTTGATGGAGGTTGCTAGGTCCATGATGTTCCATACAAAAGTTCCAAAAAGGTTTTGGGGAGATGCTGTGGTGTCTGCCTGTTATCTAATCAACCGGACCCCAACAAGTATTCTTCAAGATGTATCACCATTTGAAGTCCTCAACCAGACCAGACCATCACTAGACCTAACCCAGAATTGAAACACTGGCAGGGAAACAACTCCCAAACCAGAAGAAGATATTGACACACCCCATCTTGATCATGAGGGGGGAAACTACCCTGAAGAAGATATTCATGAAGAAGAAGCTCCCGGAAGTCATAATGAAGCTGTGGTGAATGAGGAAACTGATCAGGAGGGACATATGTGTCAAGAACCAGTGGGCAATCAGGAGGAGAATGTGGCCCAACCAGAACTTAGGAGGAGTACAACAGTAAGGTGTTCTCCATCAACACAAGGGTCAACTACAATGGCCAAGCAGTAGCTCATCCATTCCAAGCAGTCTGCTCATTTGCCAAGTTTCATACCGACCATTGTTCCTTCATGACTAGCCTTGATGAGAATCAAGTCCAAGAACTTATGAGGAAGCCATGGAGGATGAAGAATGGAGAAGCTCAGTAGCAGATGAGGCTAATGCCATGATTAAAAACCAGACTTGGTATGAAAGTGAGTTGCCAAGAGGAAAGAAGGCCGTTTCCAGCAGGTGGATCTTCACAATAAAGTACTTGCCAAATGGGAAGATAGAAAGGAAGAAGACCAGGCTGGTTGCAAGAGGCTATACTCCACACAATTCGAATTGTGTTATGGCAAATGGATGTAAAGAATGCCTTCTTGCAAGGGGAGTTGGAGGATGAAGTGTACATGCATCCCCCACCAGGTCTTGAAGGTCTTGTGAAGCCAGGAAATTTTCTAAGATTGAAGAAGGCCATATATGGGTTGAAGCAGTCTCCTAGAGCCTGGTACAACAAGCTAACTACTACTCTAAATGGACGAGGGTTCAAGAAGTCAGAACTAAACCACACTCTCTTTACCCTCATCACCCAGTCAGGTATTATTGTTCTTCTTGTGTATCCTTGATATCATCATCACATGAAGTGACAAAGTGGGCATTAAGGCCAAAAAAGACTTTTTAAAATCTGTTTTTGAGATTAAGGATCTAGGAGAGATGAAATAATTCCTTGGGATTGAGATTTGTAGATCCAAGGAAGGTTTGTTCATGTCTCAAAGGAAATATACACTTGATCTCTTGAAAGATGCAGGTAGGCTTGGAGGATCAGTCGCCAAGACCCCACTTGAAGATGGGTACAAAGTCCTACTTGAGGGGGAGATGGAAAACAACCAACCGTTTGAAGATGCAAAACTTTATAGGAGGATGGTTGGTAAGCTCATATACTTAACTATTAAAAGCCCTGATATATGTTTTGCTGTGAACCAGGTGAGTCAACACATGCAAGCTCCCAAGGAGTAAAACTGGAGTATGGTGGATAGGATACTTCGTTACCTGAATGGCTCACCCGGTCAAGGATTATGGATGGGGTGTAATGGCTCTCCTAGATGGCTAGTTTGGATATAACACACCGAGATAAACACCCTTAAGGCTATGGATATTACACACTAGAAGAGCACTTGACAACTAGAGAGAGAGCCGTCAAGAAGAACAAAAGAGTTTGATATTAGATTGCTTGAGTTCTAAAGGGTTTGTGGAAACCCTTAAATAAAGAAACCAAATAACATGCTCTAGGGTTTCGGAAAGTATAACACAAAAACTATAGTCTTAAAATAACTTAAGGTAAAATAGATAGTCTTCAAGTAGTCTTGGGTCGAGATAGGGCCTAGGTGATTTGTAAGACCAGTTGTGGCCTCATTAAAAACCTTCCTCCAGAAAACCTCGTGGGACAAAACCAAAAGCAAGGAAAAGCGCACACACCAAATGTCTTGCCTAAACACTAGCTCAGCTTGATGTAGAGATAACTTTAATGGTGATCAAGATATCTCGGACGATCAAACCATGTCCAAGACTTTATTCTTGTTGTGGATATGAAATGAGTAATCCTCCAATGGTCTCTTTGAGTTTCTTGGCTCTGGTACGGGTCATGGGACCTTCTGGAATGTTTAAAGCATCATCACCAGGCTGCTGGTATATGGTAGCATCAAGTGGCTCGTCTAAGATCTCGTTACCCTCTTTGGTAAGCTGGTCCATGATCACATCATCCCCTCCCTCTTGAAAAGGATTTGTCCTCAAATCTTGGAGATAAAGTTTATAGGCATTGTAGTTGATCTTGTGGATGATCTTGTGGATGATCTCGAACGGTCCATCAATCCTTGGCATCAGCTTGAACTTCCTCTCGCTGGGGAACCTTTCGTTCCTTATATGAAGCCAAACCTTGTCACCAACATCAACGATCTGCACACGCCTTCCCTTGTTGGCTTGCTTCTAATAGTACTTAGTTTTCTGTTCAATGTTTTGTCTAGTTTTCTCATGAATTTGCTGGACCATCTCAGCTTTCTTCTTACTGTCCAAACTAACTCTTTCACATTCAGGTAAGGGAATTAGATCCAAAGGAGAGGTGGGATTGAACACATAATTAATTTCAAAAGGAGAATACTTAGAAGCATTATGCATGGCATGATTATATTCAAATTCGCAATAAGATGAGTAATCTTCCCAAGTTTTCAAGTTCTTTTTGATGAATGCACGCAAGAGGGTTCCTAGAGTCCTATTAACTACCTCAGTTTCCCCATCAGTTTGAGGATGACATGTAGTAGAGAACAACAACTTAGTGCCTAGCTTAGACCAAAGAGTCTTCCAAAAGTAACTTAGAAACTTAGTATCTCTATACGAAACTATACTCCTAGGCATGCCATGTAAACGAACAACATCTTTAAAGAACAAGTTAGCAATATGCAATGCATCATCAATCTTATGACAAGCTATGAAATGTGCCATTTTAGAGAACCTATCAACAACAACAAATATAGAGTCCTTTCCGGTTCTAGTCCTAGGAAATCCACAATGAAATCCATAGATATGTCATTCCAAGGATGCTGAGGGATTGGTAAAGGAGTGTACAAACCATGAGACTGGACTTGGGACTAGCTGGAAAGGAGCAAGAGCATCTAGTCAAGATGCTCTTGGTATCAAACGTGCGAGCCACCTTGTCCACAAGTTTAAACTTGGTACTCCTCCGGTCAAGCTGACCTAACATGCTTTACTCTTTCTATCCGTTAAACCCTTGTATCTCATTCCCTATATATTTGTAATCCCTCAGCAAGCAATAAACTTACGGAGTCTATTCTCTCCTTTACCATTTTCGATTCTTGGTTCCTAAAGCATAAATCTCTCTAATCTCTCTTGAATCTCTTCAATCTCTCTCTATCTTGTTCATTTCTAAAAACTTTCACGTATGGTATGAAGTTTTGCCACTGGTGCAAAGGTGTCAAGGTAATCTTCTCCATAGGTTTGGGTGAATCCTCTTGCAACCAATGTAGTTTTTCACCTCTCCACAGTACCATCTGCATTGTATTTAATGGTGAAAATCCACATGCTGGTCACTGCCTTCTTCCCTTTTGGATGTTCAGCTTCATACCAAGTGTCATTGGTGATCATGGAATTGGTTTCATTTCCCACTGAGTCTCTCCACACCTTATGCTCCATAGCTTCTTCAAAGTTTTAAGTATGTATCCCTGGTCCAGTGTGCCACTAAACACAACATGTTCTTGTGTGTATTGAGATAGAGAACACACACCTCTGGTTGGATGAGTTACTGCTTGCGAGATGAAGTAGACTCTGGTATTGACCCAATTTGATGGAGGGTGTTTAACCCTGGTGCTTCTTCTCAATGGCTGGACACTGTCTGCAGTTGGTGTAGTCTGATGATCCGCAGATTGATCTCCACTCACCACTTCCTCTTCTTGTTGCTCTTTTTAGTCACGAGAGACTGAACTTTCTTGTTGTGGTTCAGTTTGATTCCCCCCTTCATGATCAAGAGGAGGAGCCTCAACATTTCTATGTTCAGATTCCTCTTGTGATAAACTAGGCTGATCTTGTGTTGGCTCAGTCTCAACACTCCTTCTTCGTATACTGATGCCAATACTTTCCATTACCCTTCTCAAGTTCTCGGCTCTATCTGAGGTTGATTGAGATAAGTCTCTTACTTCTTCCCAACTCTTCTCATCATAGTAGCCTTTAGACTCAACAAACCTCACATCTCTAGAGATTAGAACCCTCTTGGTTTCTGGAGAATAACACTTGTATCCCATTTGGTGAGGTGAATAGCCAATAAACATGGCTCTGGTGCTTTTTGGTTCTAACTTGTTCCTTTGCTCTCCTGGAATTAAAACAAAACACAAGCACCCAAATACCTGAAGGTGATCTATAGATGGTCGGTGTTTGTTTAGTACCTCATGTGGCGACTGATCTTGTAGGACTTTGGGGGGAATTTTTTTATTAAATAGCGGGCTGTCATCACTGCATCTCCCCAAAACCTCTTTGGTACATTCATGTGGAACATCATGCTTCTGGCCTCTTCCATAAGATATCTATTCTTTCTCTCAGCCACACCATTTTGTTGTGGAGTATATGGACAGCTTGTTTGACTGATCATTCCATGTTTATCTAGGTGTTGTTTGAATGCATTGCTGGTGTATTCTCCTCCATTATCTGATCTCAAAATTTTTATCTTGACATTGTAATGGTTAGATACATAAGTTTGAAAATTTATGAATGCATCTATGACCTTATCCTTTGATTGAAGCAGTGTGATCCATGTGTACGTAGATTTTTCATCTATAAATGTTACAAAATACTTATGATGCTCCCTAGATGCACAAGGGGCAGTCCAAACATCAGGGTGAATTAAATCAAAGACATTTTCATAGATTGTACTAGATTTAGGAAAGACAGTTCTACAATGTTTTCCTAAGATGCAAGCTTCACAATCTTTTTGAAATGAAATACTAGGCAACATGATGTTTAAAGCACGAGAGTGAGGATGCCCTAATCTAGCATGCCACATAAAATCTTTAGGGAAATTAAAACATGAACTTAAAGCATGGGATAAATCGGATGCAAGCTTAGTGTCTTCCAGCAAGTACAAGTCTCCCTTGGTCACACCTTTGCCAAGTAACCTACTAGATTCACTATCCTGAAAGGAGAGATCATTAGGAGTGAAAGTAACCTTGCAATTCAAATCAATAGCAACCCTTTTAACAGATAACAAGTTGGATGTAAAACTTTGGCATGTAAAAGGCCTTTGATTCTTTATCAAACAACCTAAGATCACCTACTCCTTTAAATGGTACCATTTCTCCATTAGCTACAAGAACATTACCTAGGGCAGAAATAATGTTTTAATCAACCCTAGTGTTTACTTTGTTGCAATGAAGACATGAATGTTAGAGAAGAATAAGTCAAGGCATGAGGAACATCCAGAATGATCAAGTATAAATGATGACTTGTCCGTACAGTTAGGTCAAGGAGTGACCTAACTTGACTTGTAAGACAAGAGAAGGTTTAACTTGAGAAGAAAGGAAGAGGAAGGGAAGTTTAAGCTATTCAGAACCAAAGAGGATGTCAACTTGAGGCAGAAGGACATTAGGGAGAGAAGTCACGTGTGGTGTTAAGGAGAGTGGACCATTTAGCTCCTGTCGCTTTCCAACATTGCTGGGCGTGCCTCTGCCCCTCCTCAGACTGTCCCTGCTATCCCTCAGTCCCTGCCATTCCTCAGACTGTCCCTGCCTTTCCTCAGTCCCATTAATTTATTCTTTTCTTTATTCAAACTTGTCTGATTATTATATGGATTGTCTGGTCTATATATAGACATGTACAAAGACTAAGATAAGCTAGGAAATCATTTCTATCCTTCTCTCTCTTTGAATTTTGAAATCTCTCTCTCTCTCTCTCTCCCTCTCTCTTGTTCTTCATGTTCTTCATTCTCCAGCAGTAAACTACTTCTAAATCTCTCATTCTAACATAAATCTCACATGGTATCAGAGCAGTATGTTCTTGAAACCTAATTCTTCTTATTCTCTTTTCTTTCTTCCGCTAAATCTCTGAGTTTTTTTATTTCTATTTTTGGCCATCTTGTTCTTCAGCTGTTCATCATTTCAAGCTCCAGAAATTGCCAAAAATGGAAAAGATGATTTCGACCAATAAAATGAAGAAGGAGAATCTCATTTCAATGACCCTAGAGGGTCCTAACTATCTTTTATGGTCAAGAGTGGCCAGAGTTACCTTGGGAAGTCATGGACTTTGGGACAGCCATATCATGGAGGCTGAAACTTCAAAGAAGATGGCTCAAGAGGATAGTCAGGCTACTTGCCTAAAGCATGAAGACAAGTGGGTTCAAGAGGAACAGAAAACACTTGGAATTATACACAGCTCTCTGTCTGAACAGATCTTGGAGGATCATTATCACCTCAGAACCGCCAAGAGTTTATGGGAGAAGCTTCAAAATGTTTATGGGAATCTATGGGAGAGTCTTCAAGCTGTCTTATGAGCAAGACAAAGTTTTCAGTCTTCTCCTAAACCTGGATTCACCCTGCAATAGTCTGATAAGTTATATCATTCAAGAAAGGAAGCTTCCAAGTTCCCTAGGAAGCCAGTCAAGTACATTTAAGCTCAAGGAGTTTGAGCATCAAGTAATTACAGGAAGAACCATGTATTCAGCACTCTGTGGTGATTCTAATGAAGGAGGAACTGATGAGGACATTCAACCAGAGCTAGAACCAGACGTAACTGAACCTGATATCCAAGACATGATCAGCAAGATAACTAAGGCAGAGACTGTTCAAGAAGTGCCAGTACCAACTGTGTACAAGGGAGCTATAACGAGACAAAGAGCTAAGATACTTCAACATATGTTTAATGAGAGCATGATACTTGCTTCTGATCTTGAACAGGTTAACACCACTAAAGAAGCTACTGATGATAGCACCAAGATGGATGCCCTGAAGATGGGAGAGCCAAGCTTGAAGGATGATGGACCGGATGAACATACCAAAGCATCAAGAGGAGATCCCTGGCCATTCATTCCAAACCACAGTCACAACAATCTGATGATCATTGCCATAGAAGACCAACTTGCCTAGCAAGACTCTTGGACTGATCAAGTAACTAGGCCAAGTGTTAACTTGAAGAGATACAAATGAACAAGAGAGAGATGAGATGGAGGCAAAGAAGATAGTGTGGTGTGAAGGATCTTGTGCAACGAGTATGGAGAAGGCTGTGGACAGCTTCTGAGTGTGCAAGAGACTGAGGAACATCAATGAGAAGTCTAAGGAAGACCTTGGGAAGCTTTGGTGAAGAGTAGGGATCAAATGGGCAATGTTTGGGTGAGTTGTACGGATGGCCGTACGGACTGTACGGCCTGTACGGCCTGTACGGATCCGTACGGACCAGACTCGACCCACAAACATTTAAACTCGACCATTTGATCTTTGAAGATGAGTTTAAGGCTTGGGAAGGTTAGGGCACATCAAGTGACCCTAAAATGACCAAGACGTGTTTGCCAAGGAAGCTTCAAGACTTGTGAAGCAAGGAAGGGTTAGGGTTTGAAGTGAAGATCAATCTTGGGTGTAAAGGAAGGGTTTAGGCGACCAAAGGAAGATGCCTTGGTATATTCGGCCAAGGGAGCTTCCAGGAAGGAGCCAAGGTGTGGATAACCTTATCCACTCACCAAAGGAAGGAAGAAGGAAGAAAGGAGCCGTTTATGGATAAGGTTTCTTATCCATCCGCCCAAAAGCAAAGGAAGAGCCTTTCCAGCCTGTCCAAACGTGTGGAGCTTCTGAGCCACAAGTTTCAAATTAACCAGCCTGGTTACCTTGACTTCACATGCTTATTCCTTAGGGTTTTGATCCGTGTAGCCTTCCATCTCTCTCTATATATTGTGTATCCTGTCGAGTTTATTATTCAAGGGAGTAAGGGGGAAAACCCCTCTCCACTTCCAGAAATAAAAGCTTGATGTTCTTGATTCGAAACCTCTCTTAGTCTACCCCTTTCTTATTCTCTTTAATCTCTCTAAGTCTCTCTTAATCTCTGGTTTTGATTCAAGTTTATACAAGTAAACCAGAACCTATTCTCTTCTTCATTTCGTGTTCATCATTGCCTTAAAGGCTTGTTCATCACACACAAACCCAGATCTACATACTCTGGTGAAAATCCAACATGGTATCAGAGCCAGGTTCATCAGAACTTGGTGTCTAGCTTCCGCAAAGATCAAGGCTTTCTCTCCTGCCATTAAAACCCAGAAAGGAGCTTCCTTTCCAGCCGGTTCATCCTCTACAAGAAGGTGTTCATCCGCAAACCCAGAAGCTGTTCTTGAAGTCCCATACTCTCTCATACCGTCCAGAAGAAAGGAGAGCCTCGGATCCAGGAGTTATGGAGTGGATTAGCTACCCTCTTCATCAAATCAAGTCCAAGGCGTGTTCTTATTCAAAGACCAGGAAGAAAGGTGAAAGCTTTCACCTTGTTACTGGTGGGGGCGACCAAAGTATGAAGAAAGGTGGGGACTTTAGGCATGGAGAGTCCAAGGGAAGGTCCATGGAGGAAGGAGGTGTTGGAATCGCGACCAATAGCCCCTGATCTTGCCATGAATCAAAGGTGTTCAAGGAACTAACACTAGTTCCTTGTTTGTAAGAACCTACTGTCCCTTGTTATAAAGCTTGATACTTTATGAACTGAATGTGTTGTGTGATGTGTTTGAGACCTGAGGATGTGTTAAGATTGCTAGATATGAATGTTTAGAATCTATCCCAGGATGTTTAGATGACTCGTTTTGAATGGTTGACTGTTCAAAGTGCTTACTCCAGTTCTAAATGTTGGTTGACATGATATTAGATAGCATGTTCTGAATCTGCTTGCATACATGAATAGAAACTGATTAAAGTAAAGCTCTTGGGTCTGGTGTTTGGAAATGGCATTGATTCTTAGTCTCTGTTCTTATGAATGTCTTGCTAGGATGATAGATAGTTGTATCTAATCCGTTTTGCATTCATGAAGTAAATGGGTTAAGGCTGTTGCATACTCTTGTCATTGGGGCTGCCTTAAGGTTGAGACACCTAGACTGATGTCTAAGGGTCGTTTAAGGCAGGGAATGGTTCCCTAAGTGCATTGTGATAGCATTTAGAGAGTGGTAAGCTTGCATTAGATGGATCTCAATGATAATGAGATGCTGTCTAAGTGCAAAGCTTGTGACATTGGTGATCAAACTTGATGATTAGTCAAGGTTTGATCCCAATGCAAAGGTGTCTTATCTTTGTTGGAGTTTGAGTGTTGTTTCAGGTTCACATGGAGTGTCTCTTGTTCAACACCAATCCGGAACAAGAGGAAGGCTTGGTCCATTGTGTGGAGCAATGGGAAGGTTCTTGGTGTAGTAGCCGGTTATAAGAAGCGCAGACCATGAAGGTTGTTGAGCTCCTGGTTCAAGGCACACAAGAAGAGAAGGTCATCACTGAAGCTTGAGGAGGCCGGTGACCTGAAGGGTACTTGAAGCTGAAGACATGGAGGTGGACCAGTGGTTTAAGCGCAGCTGTTGGGGTGGTGTGCTCCTGGTTTGGATGCTCATTCAGGCTCACTTTCAAGCTTGAACCTAGACTCAATTCAAGCTTGAGGTGGGGACTTGAGTGAGCTACCTGATGATCTAAGTTCAAGACCTGGTTCCTCCTCACCATTGCACCAGGAATAGAAGATGGAGCCATCCGGGTTTAGACATTGGCGAGTCTAGACAAGAGAGTGGTCAGAGCACTCTTGGCTGTGTGAAGAAGAAGGTGACTCTACAATGCGGCTTCTGAAGTGAGGTGGTTGAAGAGTTAGCTGAGGTATCTTCCAGCATTCCATTCAAGGTGGCGAGATCAGAAAGGAGTGGGCAGTGGTGTGTTGATCAAGATCATGAAGCAATCCTTCCAAGCTTGACTTGTTCCACATGGTCAAGCTTGAGGGGGAGTATTGAGAAGCTTCAATGATCTGTGAAGATGGAGTCCTTGGTGGTTATTCAAGAAGAAGAAGCAACCAAGGCTGAGAATGAAGATGTACTCAATGGAGGTTGTATCTGGTAATCCGAGCACTTAACCCAACAAGAAGTTGGGTGAAAGGGGGAGAGACCAAGATCAGTAGGAGATGAGCTAGATGAGCTCAAGAAGAGTTAGTGGTGTGCAATGAGAGTCGGTCCAGACTTGCACCACAGTGAGGGCCATGATCCAGAGTTCTTTGTGTTCACCACACTGGTTGAGACACAAAGAACTCACTGGCCAATCCCTAGGCCTTGAAGGAGCTTACTCTTTTCCTTATGAGGGTTTTATCCCTAAGGAGGGTTTTCTCTCATAAGGTTTTTAATGAGGAGTGACTTCAAGGTTCCAAGCTTGACTTAGGATCACTAGAGTCAAGCTTGAGGGGGAGTGTTAACTTGAAGAGATACAAATGAACAAGAGAGAGATGAGATGGAGGCAAAGAAGATAGTGTGGTGTGAAGGATCTTGTGCAACGAGTATGGAGAAGGCTGTGGACAGCTTCTGAGTGTGCAAGGGACTGAGGAACATCAATGAGAAGTCTAAGGAAGACCTTGGGAAGCTTTGGTGAAGAGTAGGGATCAAATGGGCAATGTTTGGGTGAGTTGTACGGATAGCCGTACGGACTGTACGGCCTGTACGGCCTGTACGGCCTGTACGGATCCGTACGGACCAGACTCGACCCACAAACATTTAAACTCGACCATTTGATCTTTGAAAATGAGTTTAAGGCTTGGGAAGGTTAGGGCACATAAAGTGACCCTAAAATGACCAAGACGTGTTTGCCAAGGAAGCTTCAAGACTTGTGAGGCAAGGAAGGGTTAGGGTTTGAAGTGAAGATCAATCTTGGGTGTAAAGGAAGGGTTTAGGCGACCAAAGGAAGATGCCTTGGTATATTCGGCCAAGGGAGCTTCCAGGAAGGAGCCAAGGAGTGGATAACCTTATCCACTCACCAAAGGAAGAAAGAAAGGGCAAGGAGCCGTTTATGGATAAGGTTTATGGATAAGAAACCTTATCCATCCGCCCAAAAGCAAAGGAAGAGCCTTTCCAGCCTGTCCAAACGTGTGGAGCTTCTGAGCCACAAGTTTCAAATTAACCAGCCTGGTTACCTTGACTTCACATGCTTATTCCTTAGGGTTTTGATCCGTGTAGCCTTCCATCTCTCTCTATATATTGTGTATCCTGTCGAGTTTATTATTCAAGGGAGTAAGGGGGAAAACCCCTCTCCACTTCCAGAAATAAAAGCTTGATGTTCTTGATTCGAAACCTCTCTTAGTCTACCCCTTTCTTAGTCTCTTTAATCTCTCTAAGTCTCTCTTAATCTCTGGTTTTGATTCAAGTTCATACAAGTAAACCAGAACCCTTTCTCTTCTTCATTTCGTGTTCATCATTGCCTTAAAGGCTTGTTCATCACACACAAACCCAGATCTACATACTCTGGTGAAAATCCAACATGGTATCAGAGCCAGGTTCATCAGAACTTGGTGTCTAGCTTCCGCAAAGATCAAGGCTTTCTCTCCTGCCATTAAAACCCAGAAAGGAGCTTCCTTTCCAGCCGGTTCATCCTCTACAAGAAGGTGTTCATCAGCAAACCCAGAAGCTGTTCTTGAAGTCCCATACTCTCTCATACCGTCCAGAAGAAAGGAGAGCCTCGGATCCAGGAGTTATGGAGTGGATTAGCTACCCTCTTCATCAAATCAAGTCCAAGGCGTGTTCTTATTCAAAGACCAGGAAGAAAGGTGAAAGCTTTCACCTTGTTACTGGTGGGGGCGACCAAAGTATGATGAAAGGTGGGGACTTTAGGCATGTAGAGTCCAAGGGAAGTTCCATGGAGGAAGGAGATGTTGGAATCGCGACCAATAGCCCCTGATCTTGCCATGAATCAAAGGTGTTCAAGGAACTAACACTAGTTCCTTGTTTGTAAGAACCTACTGTCCCTTGTTATAAAGCTTGATACTTTATGAACTGAATGTGTTGTGTGATGTGTTTGAGACCTGAGGATGTGTTAAGATTGCTAGATATGAATGTTTAGAATCTATCCCAGGATGTTTAGATGACTTGTTTTGAATGGTTGAGTGTTTAAAGTGCTTACTCCAGTTCTAAATGTTGCTTGACATGATATTAGATAGCATGTTCTGAATCTGCTTGCATACATGAATAGAAACTGATTAAAGTAAAGCATTTGGGTCTGGTGTTTGGAAATGGCATTGATGCTTAGTCTCTGTTCTTATGAATGTCTTGCTAGGATGATAGATAGTTGTATCTAATCCGTTTTGCATTCATGAAGTAAATGGGTTAAGGCTGTTGCATACTCTTGTCATTGGGGCTGCCTTAAGGTTGAGACACCTAGACTGATGTCTAAGGGTCGTTTAAGGCAGGGAATGGTTCCCTAAGTGCATTGTGATAGCATTTAGAGAGTGGTAAGCTTGCATTAGATGGATCTCAATGATAATGAGATGCTGTCTAAGTGCAAAGCTTGTGACATTGGTGATCAAACTTGATGATTAGTCAAGGTTTGATCCCAATGCAAATGTGTCTTATCTTGTTGGAGTTTGAGTGTTGTTTCAGGTTCACATGGAGTGTCTCTTGTTCAACACCAATCCGGAACAAGAGGAAGGCTTGGTCCATTGTGTGGAGCAATGGGAAGGTTCTTGGTGTAGTAGCCGGTTATAAGAAGCGCAGACCATGAAGGTTGTTGAGCTCCTGGTTCAAGGCACACAAGAAGAGAAGGTCATCACTGAAGCTTGAGGAGGCCGGTGACCTGAAGGGTACTTGAAGCTGAAGACATGGAGGTGGACCAGTGGTTTAAGCGCAGCTGTTGGGGTGGTGTGCTCCTGGTTTGGATGCTCATTCAGGCTCACTTTCAAGCTTGAACCTAGACTCAATTCAAGCTTGAGGTGGGGACTTGAGTGAGCTACCTGATGATCTAAGTTCAAGACCTGGTTCCTCCTCACCATTGCACCAGGAATAGAAGATGGAGCCATCCGGGTTTAGACATTGGCGAGTCTAGACAAGAGAGTGGTCAGAGCACTCTTGGCTGTGTGAAGAAGAAGGTGACTCTACAATGCGGCTTCTGAAGTGAGGTGGTTGAAGAGTTAGCTGAGGTATCTTCCAGCATTCCATTCAAGGTGGCGAGATCAGAAAGGAGTGGGCAGTGGTGTGTTGATCAAGATCATGAAGCAATCCTTCCAAGCTTGACTTGTTCCACATGGTCAAGCTTGAGGGGGAGTATTGAGAAGCTTCAATGATCTGTGAAGATGGAGTCCTTGGTGGTTATTCAAGAAGAAGAAGCAACCAAGGCTGAGAATGAAGATGGTACTCAATGGAGGTTGTATCTGGTAATCCGAGCACTTAACCCAACAAGAAGTTGGGTGAAAGGGGGAGAGACCAAGATCAGTAGGAGATGAGCTAGATGAGCTCAAGAAGAGTTAGTGGTGTGCAATGAGAGTCGGTCCAGACTTGCACCATAGTGAGGGCCATGATCCAGAGTTCTTTGTGTTCACCACACTGGTTGAGACACAAAGAACTCACTGGCCAATCCCTAGGCCTTGAAGGAGCTTACTCTTTTCCTTATGAGGGTTTTATCCCTAAGGAGGGTTTTCTCTCATAAGGTTTTTAATGAGGAGTGACTTCAAGGTTCCAAGCTTGACTTAGGATCACTAGAGTCAAGCTTGAGGGGGAGTGTTAACTTGAAGAGATACAAATGAACAAGAGAGAGATGAGATGGAGGCAAAGAAGATAGTGTGGTGTGAAGGATCTTGTGCAACGAGTATGGAAAAGGCTGTGGACAGCTTCTGAGTGTGCAAGAGACTGAGGAACATCAATGAGAAGTCTAAGGAAGACCTTGGGAAGCTTTGGTGAAGAGTAGGGATCAAATGGGCAATGTTTGGGTGAGTTGTACGGATGGCCGTACGGACTGTACGGCCTGTACGGCCTGTACGGATCCGTACGGACCAGACTCGACCCACAAACATTTAAACTCGACCATTTGATCTTTGAAGATAAGTTTAAGGCTTGGGAAGGTTAGGGCACATCAAGTGACCCTAAAATGACCAAGACGTGTTTGCCAAGGAAGCTTCAAGACTTGTGAAGCAAGGAAGGGTTAGGGTTTGAAGTGAAGATCAATCTTGGGTGTAAAGGAAGGGTTTAGGCGACCAAAGGAAGATGCCTTGGTATATTCGGCCAAGGGAGCTTCCAGGAAGGAGCCAAGGTGTGGATAACCTTATCCACTCACCAAAGGAAGGAAGAAGGAAGAAAGGAGCCGTTTATGGATAAGGTTTCTTATCCATCCGCCCAAAAGCAAAGAAAGAGCCTTTCCAGCCTGTCCAAACGTGTGGAGCTTCTGAGCCACAAGTTTCAAATTAACCAGCCTGGTTACCTTGACTTCACATGCTTATTCCTTAGGGTTTTGATCCGTGTAGCCTTCCATCTCTCTCTATATATTGTGTATCCTGTCGAGTTTATTATTCAAGGGAGTAAGGGGGAAAACCCCTCTCCACTTCCAGAAATAAAAGCTTGATGTTCTTGATTCGAAACCTCTCTTAGTCTACCCCTTTCTTATTCTCTTTAATCTCTCTAAGTCTCTCTTAATCTATGGTTTTGATTCAAGTTTATACAAGTAAACCAGAACCTATTCTCTTCTTCATTTCGTGTTCATCATTGCCTTAAAGGCTTGTTCATCACACACAAACCCAGATCTACATACTCTGGTGAAAATCCAACACCAAGCTCCTTGTGTGTGCTCTTTTCCTTGCTCTTGGTTTTGTCCCAGTGGGTTTTACGGAGGAAGGTTTTTAACGAGGCCACAATCTGCTTCACATAATTCCTAGATGCTATTTCGGTCCAAGCTATGACGAATTATGTCATTTTGTTATATTTCCTTTTTTTAAACTATAGTTTTTATTTCCTGACCTAAAGGAGCCTGTTCCTTTAGTCCTATTTATAGTTTTTGCACGCCCCCTTTCTTTGGGCAGTCTTGAATAAACAGAAAAGCTTTTCTTCGGAAACCCTAGAATTCTCTCTCTAGAATTCGCCTCCTTTCTCTCTGCCTTGTGAGACCAGTACCTCCACGGCCTAGAGAAGCTTTGTGTTGTATCACGAGTCCCTCCATTCCTCGTGTGGTGCACTTCAATCCATCAAGTTACTTCTGTCCAGATTCCTTTGGTTGATTAGATCAATCCAGACGAGTCACCCCTTGTGCAGATCGGCTCCTTCTCTTGTACTAAGAGTCATACAGCCTTTGATAGCTTAGGCTTGTATCATTTCTGGTATCAGAGCTGAAGTTCCTTCAGCATCAGGTTGCATCTATCCTATCTCTTCTTACTTGCACTCGTTTATTTTTGTTTTGCATTCACGAAATAAAACCCATAAGAAGTCATATCGTTTCTGTTGCATCTAGTTTAACTTGTTCAATTTCATAAAGAAAGAAAACCTTAAAAAGAAATCGATTTGTCTCTTTTGCATCTAGTTGTTTCATCTTTCTTAAACACGTTTGTTCATCCTGTTCTTATTGATGTCGAGTTTAGGTTGTCCCTAGATCATTACTTTCGTGCAAAAGAATCAGAAAAAAGTGTTAGTATTAAGTGCATATCCGGTTTTCCATTTTGGTCGATACTATTTTCCTTTTTTGGTCGATACTCTTTTCTTTTCCATTTATTTTGCTTGCAAACCACTCCTTTTCTTTTCTCTTCAGTTTTTTTTTTCGAATTTTAAAACTCAAAAAAAAAAAAGTAGTTTAACTTATTTTAATTATTACTCTTCAAATTTAAAAAAAAAATATATATATATATTTTTCTTGTCTTTCCTTTTTATTAACTCAAGCAGAAACTTAGGTCTTCTTTGTTTCTTGTTAGGTTAATCGACAGCAGCCATGGGGGAAGCAGCTGAGCAAGTCGCCCTCATGCAGATGTTTGCAGCCTTGAGAGAAGACATGATGGCAATGCGCCAAGACCTTGGAGATCGGCTAACTAGGGTCGAGCAAAGACCAACAATGCAAGCAGTCCGGAATGTTGACAGGTTCCTCAATCCGAACCAAGGCAACAACAGAAGAGAAGGTGTGCACCACAATGACAATCCGGAGACTAGTACACGGAATCAACAGACTGATGAAGACACTGGCCAGCAACGTGTCCCTAATCCAACCCAAAGAGCAGGCCTTCAGCCAGATGACTATGGTGATGAGGAAGGAGAGGAGTTCTTGCCCCCACCTAGAGTTCCTCGCCGGCAAAACAGGCACCAAGAGTTTGAAGAAAAGGACTACTTACCTCCCTTGAGAGCTCCTCGCCAACAGCACCACCACCAAGGGCGGGAACACATCAAGATGGAAGCCCCAACCTTTGCTGGAAAGGTTGATCCTGAAGCTTACCTTGATTGGGAGAAGAGGATGGATCATATCTTTAACTACTACAACCACCCTGGTCCCAAACGAGTTGCTTTAGCAGTAGCTCAACTCACGGACAATGCTCTTTCCTGGTGGGACAGATTGTGTTCAGATAGAAGGAGAAGTAATCTGAGGCAACTAGACTCTTGGTTAGACATGAAGGACGAAATGAAGCAGAGATTTGTTCCACAACACTTTCACCGGGATCTACAGAGGAAGTTCAGATCACTTAAGCAGCTCAACAAGTCAGTGGAAGAGTATTATGAGGAGTGTGAGAAGCTGAGAAATCGCCTAGACCTTAATGAGGATGAAGAGGCTACTATGGCTCAATTTATTGACGGACTACAAGATAGGATAAGCTGCAAGGTTGAAAGGCAGGGTTACACTGATATGAGGGATCTCTTTCACTTAGCTGTCCAAGGGGAGCAACACATCAAGAAGAAGAACTCCAGAAGCAAGTCTCAATCTACCTGGAACTCAAGTAACAGCAACTACAACAAACCAGTGGACAAGGGAAAAGGAATTGAAGGGGATAACTGACCTAAGACTCGTCCCACTGAACCCAACAGAGACACCAGAGCAGAACCAGGGAAGAACACTAACCCCCAGCGTTCCAGAGACATTACCTGCTGTAAGTTTGTTGAAGAACAGAATGAAGAACAAGGAAGAACAGGTGAGAGAGGAGGATTTTGATTCGAAAATGTTAGGAGAGAGGGAGAGAGAGAGGTTAACTTGACAGAGAGAAAGAGAATAGGAAGGATTCTTTTTCCTTAACTTGAAATGGTTCTGAATAGGTTACATAAATAGACAAAGGCATACAAAAGAGATAATAGTAAAATAAGTTGGTCTGTCCAAGAGAAAGGGACAGGTCCCCAACTGCCAGGAACCTAAAAAGAACATTTGAGCTTTACTATTTTTAATTCCCCACTTGTTTCTGCAGCCCAAACGGATACCTTGACCAGTTTAAACAAGTTTGAACTCCTCTTGGTCGATTTGAATTATTTTCCTTGTCTTCCAAGCCAAGTTAGGTCAGAGTTGATTGCTTGGGAGCCAAGGTTGTACGGACAGACTTGTGGAACAAGTCTTGTACGGTTCAACTCCTTTCACTTGACCAGAAGTGCCTCTCCTCTCTTGATCTCTTCCTTTTATTAATGTCTTCCTGTCAATACTCCCCCGCAAGCTTGACCATAATGTTTAGTCAAGCCTGGAAACCATGAAGACTTCCCTCGTTAAAACCTTAGTATGCAAAACCCATTGGGATAAAAACATACTAAGGAAAGAGTAGAAGCTCCATGGCTAAGAGGATCACGCCTGGGTAATGTCAATGAGTCCAAGCTTGGGATAGATGGACTCACACACCTTAGTACTTGCAGCTTTAGTGAAGATGTCGGCCAACTGATCTTCACTCCTTGTATAGCAAGGCAAGATGACCCCTTGGATTATCACTTGTCTCACTTTATGGCAGTCCACTTCAATGTGTTTAGTCCTCTCATGAAACACTGAATTTGAGGCTATATGTATAGCAGCCTGGTTGTCACAATGCATGGTGATTGGAACAGTGATCTCTATCCCCAGGTCTTTGAGAAGTCCTTTGATCCACACCAACTCGTTTGTCAGCTTCCTCATGGCTCTATACTCTGCTTCAGCACTTGAACATGAAACCACCTTTTGTTTCTTGCTTTTCCATGTGACCAGATTGCCTCCTATGAAGGTGCAGTAGCCTGTGGTTGACTTCCTATCATTCCTATCTCCTGCCCAATCAGCATCACAATAGCCAACCACTTCTGTGTTGCCATTACAGCCCATCCATACTCCTTGTCCAGGAGCTCCACAAAGGTATCTGAGTATCCTTTCCACCATTTTCCAGTGATGAACCTTTGGCACTTGCATATGCTGGCTCACCTGGTTCACAGCAAAGCAAATATCAGGTCTAGTA
>CAJHQP010008521.1:0-26546 GCA_905132765.1 Moricandia arvensis | reverse complement strand
GGGAACTGTACAGGTAATTAGTTATTACGAGTACTAGATAAGGTGAGTAACATAGTGAGAGCAGTTTAAGAAAGGATACACAACAAAAAACCAATAATTGTCAAGGACAATTAGTTTTGCTGGAATTCTGATCGTCACAGTCCGCATGGGCAGTTACGGGGAGCCCGGTTATGGGCGGTTTATTTTGAGAGAAAACACACCAAATGCTCTCCTTCTTATACAGGATTTACGTGGACAGAAGGAAACACACTCTCTCTTACTCTTTCGTTTCTCGGAGCCAGAAAAAAAGACAGATAAAAACAATACCTCAAGGAGCTTCAGACAGGAAGAAATTCTGAGAGAGAAAGGGAGAGCGACCTTTCGATGCCGAGATAGATGGAGTCTCTGCGGGTCTAGCTTGCAATACGGCCCGTCCTGTATTTTGTTGCTGTCGCGAGCCTTGTCTTAGGCGATTCCGGTGATCCGCACTAGAATAGAGAAACCAGAGTTAATGAGGAAAACTGAACATCGGTAAGGGAGAGAGGAAAGATATGCCTATATAGGTGTGTCCCTCGGAGTAAGAATATATGAAGATGGTGATATGGCGAAACGGTTCTCCCTGTTCAATAGATCATCTTATTGGCTGACGTTCCGTCTTATTTTTTTTATCTATTTCGAAGCAATAGATTTCTGATTTTGCACCGATTTCTACTCAATTGTTTAACTACCTATCCGCCAACTACATTGTGGATATTCGAGATGGAATGGGATCTATTGATCCACCTGTTGTTAATTCATGATAATCCTCATTCGTGTGGAATAACTCTCCGACGGGTTCTTTCCGGTTACCTGCTGGGATGTTTTTTCATAAGAGCGTTTTAAAGATAGTCTGCTCCCCACCAGAGGGCTTGAGAGTAACTCCAAGTTGTCCATTCTTTGCGTTGAGCTTGGTTGACGATCAAACCTCTGTAATACTTGAACCATACAAGCATTAGTAGGGTAGTTCAACTCTTCAGTTGTTTGTGCTTTTTGGACATGGATTCTATTTTCGGGGGCTGGCTTGCGGTGGACATGCGGTGAGGTTTCAAAACACAAGAGTGCTGGACCTGATATGCGATACTTATAGTGAACGCATTGGGAATGGTTTAACCCTTATTGGGACCTGGGCTTGCAGATTATTTACAGGAAATTTTCGCCGGATCATGAGTTACATCTGGATATAATTCGCCGTTAACCTGGATTCACCTCCAGATTTTATAACTACTTAGGGTTATATGTCGTTGACTGGGTCTTTAAGCCTTTTAGTAGAGAGCTGTAGTGCCGGATAAAGTAGACGTCTTTTGGGGATACTTATTTCGAAATGAATGTGAGTCTCATGGTTTATTTTTCAGGGAAATATCAGATCCCAAACCGACGACTGATGGACCAAGTCTTGGAATTTATTTTTAGTCCATATAATTTCGCCGGACTCGAGCTGGTTGAATATTGGCAACTTCTTGCGAATGGTCGAGTTTCTTATTGGGTAAGCCGGTGGTACTGACCATCTTGCTGGAAAATGGCCCTAGGGACCTGCACTGATGATCTGGTGATTCAAGAGACTCGATGCCACAGTTCAACTCTCACTATCTTCTAGTTGTTTCCACGGATCTCTCTCTCTCTCTGTATATCAGTCACAAACCCATAATGGTGAACTCGTCTCGTTCCAGTAACTCATTCACAGCCATGTCTTGGAAAACTTAACAGCTTCCAACCACAACAGAACAATCAAAACAGATAGACGTCCAATAAACACGTGATGGAAAACTCTCCACTAGTTCCCACCCACGCTTTCATCACGATCAGAAACCCACAGTAGTGAACTCATTGAGTTCAAGTTACAGTACAATGTTATGCCTTGGAAAGTACGGTTTCTCAGAGGTATCAGACAGGGTTTCTGCGGACACCACTACAGACACGCGACGGCAAACTAAGCTTGTTCCCATGGACGCGATAACAGATACGCCTTGAACTCTACGGTTACCACAGACACCAGAACAGAACACGCGATGAAAGTAACACATACGTCTTGGAAATTATAGGTTTCCACATAAGCTAGAACAGACAGACATCAGTACATGCCTTGGCAAACCCACCTGGTTCCCAATGTCATACAACCAGAGTCACATGAACTTTTTTGCAAATCCACTTAGTTCCCAAAGGCGCCACTCTAACAGACACTCTGTCGCCCGTCTAGCAAAATCATTCCAAGTCATCGAGCAACCATCTTTTGATCCAGCTAAGTCTTAGAAAGTATCACAACAACAAAAACCTAGACTGAAATAGGCTCTCGCATGAAATGAATCTATCATCAAGACTAACACCGTCACTCCGAGTACAACCCATCGTCTATAGTATCTGGTACCTTCTGGTAGTTTCTTGCTCACACAATGAGTATTAGGCAAGTACACCTGACTTCCAATTTCTTGGTCTGATAACCTCAAAAAAGTTTACTACGAAAATCGAGCTTAGTCCCCTTGACAATTCCTTTGTCCAGTTCTGAATATCCAGACTTTCTTACAATCGCCACTTGCTAACATGTAAGTATTACTCGGATTTTTTTCCAAATCCATTCCTCGCACTTTCAGTTCCAGTTCCGGGACCAGCATGTCCACAACTTGAAATCTTGGAGTCCGTCTAAGCATTCTCTACAAGACCATATTCACAAATGGGAGTTCTCTCTAACTACAAATTCCAGCACCAAGGCCTTAGTCATTTATAGACTTTTCCATGGACGACCTATCCATATTAGTTTCCCGATCCTTTGATTAGGCCAGATTATGTTTTTCAGCAATCCGCCCATTGCTTTAGCCTGTACACACAGATTGTTAAAATCGCTGTTGTGACCTTCAACCCAATTCTTGGACCGTCTGTCCCAGCCAGTTTTCTATCATGCCGTTCATACTCATCAGTTCAGTTCTCTTCCTTGAACACTTGTTCACTGAAGTCTCACTTACTTAGGTAAGACACCAGTTTCACCTATGGAGTGTGGGAACCAAAATTCACACTGTCAATTTCCGTAAATTAATGAAGGCCAAGAGAACCCGACTTTCCGAGAGGTCCCAGATTATCTGCGTGAACACACGAAAACGAAGAAGAAAGATAACTGGATATCGATAGTAAGTTGCACAGAGGCATTTTATTGATATATAAGAACAAAGCTACAAGATTTTATGAGGAATAAAACGAGTAAAATCTAACTAACAAAGAGAACCTTAGAACATAGATGGAGAAGAATCTAAGTAAAATTTCTAGTATGCAGCTGCCTATATTCTCAGTTCTTCTAAGCTAGCAAAGTTATTCTAGGTCTAAAATCTCCGGATTCTTTTCCTTTAGCTTCAGCTCTCCCTATAGATGCCTTCTGGGTCGGTTTCCCTTTCATTTTTTCCCCTAGTTTGAGTTTATCGCTTCGTTGAAACATTCCTTTCATCTCGATCTTCATCATTTTCTTGGAAACTTGACATTTATCTTCCGATTTTTCGAGACTTATCTTCTTCTACGAGTAAATATACGCTGTTATAACATTTGTTGGGCTCAATTTAGTATGAAATTGCAAGTGGGTTTTTAACCGGGTTCTATGCCTCTTTGGACCGTATTTCAGCCCAAAGGTTTTTACGATTTCGAAAGAATGTTTAATGATACGACGTGTCTTTAGCTAGGAAGTTCACACTTCTCGTATAGTTAGACAACCGTGGTGTTGAGTTAATCGTTGTCGTTTATACGATAACCATGAACTTTATTCGGGAAAATGAGTCTTCGCCGTCTTTGTCGTAAATTTCCAACGGTAACTCAGATTGAGACGAAAAGAGCATTTCGATCAAGTTTCGAGAAAGAAGCCATGGGGTATGGTCTCACTCACCATATGCCAACCTGGGAGCTGTATTTTATGACCTGTGGCTCGTTTGGCGATTAACATGTTTTAATCATAAAATCTCAATGGAAACTTTGATTGAGACGAAACGAAAAAGCTTTTTGATCGCGATTCAAAGAGGAACACAAAGGAGAGACACGGCTCACCATATGGAGACACAGATTTGGAGAGCTGAGGTCGCCATATGGCGACCCCGGTCTTTGAAAGGTCAGGTCGCCATATGGCGACCCAGACTTGGTGAGACTAAGTCGCCATATGGCGACCCGGACTCGAAGAGTCTAGGTCGCAATATGGCGACCCAGACTATGTGGGTCTAGTTCGCCATATGGCGACCCAGACTGTTTGGGTCTAGGTTGCCATATGGTGTCCTAGAGTGTTTGGGTCTAGGTCGCCATATGGCATCCCGGACTAGGAGAGTCTATTTTGCCATACGATGACCCAAACTGTGTGGGTCTAGGTCGCCATATGGGCGACCCATACTGTTTTGGTGTAGGTCACCATATGGTGACCCAAACTGTGTGGGTTTAGGTCGCCATATGGCGACCTGTGCTTTGTGAGTGTAGGTCTCCATATGGCAACCCATGCCTTGTGTGTGCTGGACACCTTATGGCGATCCGGCGCGTTAGAGGCCAGGTCGCCATATGGCGACCTAGTTTTGTATGTTCGAGATCGCCATATGACGACCTAGGTTCGAGGTGCTTTTTTGTTTCCGAAATACTCTTTCGACAAGTTACTTTTAGAAGTGGCAATCGTAGTCGGTGATTTCGAGATAACTGTTTTTGACCCAAACAGTTAGCCCACTAGCCTGCAAAGTCTCGTAGATTATTTTTGCAGGGCGAGTAGTGTGTTTTAATCGGAATCACGACTAAGAGTACTTTTCTGAGAACTCTTTTCGGGTTAGATTACTGCGGGGATTATCCCTCCTTACTTTTCTATAAGTAGTGAACTCTCATTCCTTATTCCCTTCTCATCTTCTTATTTCTTTAAGCTTTCTCTGCCTTCTCTCTAAAAATTCGTAAGAAAGATGTCTTCTTCCCAAGGTGACAAGAAAAATTCTGATGTCGAGATAAGCGATTCAACACTTTCTGCAAGTCCTTTGAACTCGGCTCCTGCTGGCACTGTTTCGGGCTGCGCGGCTGGCTTCTTATCCCTCTAGGATAAGCTTGCCCGGCGTAGCGCTGAGAAGGACATTGGCCAGTCTTCTGCTCAATCGTCGGTGCCTCTAGCTTTGATCGAAACTGCAGTCGCACCATCGTCGGAGATTTTTGTTCAACCTACAGGCTCATCCACGACGCCCATTCATGTTGAAGATAGGGAGCAGGCTCCAGAATAAATGCCCCCTCCTCTGGCTAAGAGGGAAATTGTTCTGGGGCTGCATGCTCCTAGTGCTGCTGCGATCGTCCCACCGAAAAGTCAAAAAAGAAATCCTCCTATCGGCGAGGCGATTAGGAGGAAAGATGTTCTAAGGGAGGAGAAGGCGATTCTGAACCGCAGGGAGGATCTGGTTCAAGTGTGATGCCACAATATCGTGCCAAAGTTTGTTTTGGAGATCTTTCCCATTAGAAAGTTGTATTCTTCCCTAACAATTTATATGTCATATGCAGTTCGTATCTTTGATCGACGGGATGATCAATGAATGTGTGTTATAGGTTGAGCATCTAACGAGTGAGTTAGGGGTGTCCAGAGAGGAGTCATCGGCGTTCGAGAGGAAGTTAAAGGTTATTGAAGATGCATATTCCGTTGAGGTGTCCCAGTTTGAGACTCGGATCGGCGAGCTCGAGCGAGACCTCAGGAAGACTGCGAGCTCCTTATCAAGGCGAAGCAGATCAGGAAAACAGAAGCTTGGGAGGTTTACCGGATCCAGCATTGTCTCAGATAGAAGAAGGATTGATGGCTCATGGGATCGAGGAAACCAAGATGGCCCTTCGCGCTGAGTTTAAGGCTCGCTTGGCGATGATTGCTAGTTTCCTCAACTCCTTGATGGCCATCCGAAGTAGGGATCTGGCTCTTGCATCCGTTGAGGGAGGAATCAGCGGAGTCCGGCTATTCCAGGGTGACGGGCCTCTATGTACACGAGCCAAGGAGGCCCAGCTTTCGGCGGGTAAAGAAGAGTTAAGGGTTGCAAAGGGTGATTTCGACACGATCCTTGCCAGTCTAAGATCCGTGTGCCTCCTTCCGCTGTGCTTGGGCGACTGCAAGGTGTCGTGGTCGTCGAAGGTGCAGCACCAAGCTCGGATGAGGTGATGGTCAAAGGTGAGTTTGCAGGAACCCATGATGAGTGAGGTTGCAGTCTTGTATGAGACTTACTATTTTCATTTTTTTCGTTTCTATTTTGATCGGCCGAGTATGGTCTTGTTTTTATTTTGGGACTGGCCGCGTGTGGCTTGGAATCCTGGCTGTTTTGTGTCCTTTGCATGAATGGACCAATCTTTATTTTGAAAGGATTTGAGATTTAGGAGTGTGTCGAGTAGTTGCGTGGAGAGGGAAGATCATGAGTTTTCATCTCATAACTTAACTCTTCTTTGTAGATTGTTCTATTCGTTGCTCGTTCGGGATGTGCGGAAAATTTTCTTGAGCGTTTAGATGTGAACGTAGAGGCATGCTTTCAGGATCTCGCATCTTTCGATATTCATGCCTTGAGACGTTAGAGACCAGTGTGCTGGGTTTTAGGTAAGACCTAGGTTTACTCTTGGTTAAGGCTGTGCGATGATTGATCGGTTTTCATTTTGCGTGTTGCGAGTTCAACCTGATTTCACACCGCTTTAAATTCCGTAAATATGTTCTCGGATTACGACTTGTATGGTCGGAACGAGCATCTCTTCGAGGACAATTTTTAAGTCTCCTGAAAGTGCTAACCACTGGATTTCTTTTATAGAGTTATTATCCTTGTGTCAGATGTACGAGAGCTTTCCTTGTGAGATAACTTAGTCTGTTTAGGAAGTTGATAGTTCGTTGTGATCAGCAACAAAATTATTGGTAGATATTACCGTTTTGAGCTTTTGCGAAAGGCGCGTGTGTGAGAGAGTGTGTGTGTTTTATAGTCGCAGGTGGACTGCTTTTTTTTTTGTAAGGGTTTTGTTCGAAGGGTTACACGTGCATCGACGACGTCTCGCAAAGAAGTCGTGGGTTCAATTTTTCTTACGTTGCGGAAGGCTATCGTTCTTTACATCGGTTTTTGGGTGAAGTAAATTATGATATTTGACGTTTTGATGATAGACAAATTTGGCGAGAAAACTCGCGTTTTTTTTGAGAAAAAAATTTGAAAATATCAAGTACATGTGTGAATATTTTGAAAATTTTTGGACTATACGAGTATACATATACGTACCCACTCCCCCCCCCCCTTTTAGAGAGGGGGGGGGGGGACAGCTGAGCTCGTCTTGCGACGAATTGCCTACGTACGCCTTGCCGGGGATCAAGCCATCTCGTAGTTCAGTTTTAAGCGAGTGCTTGGTGATAGTATTTTTTTAAGTGCATCGCGTTCCAAGTTCTAGGAACCTTAACGTCATGCATATTTGCGATTTCGTAAGCGCCTGATCGCACAACTTTTGTGACTTTGTATGGTCCTTCCCAGTTTCCCTGTGTTTCGCTCGACAGTGTTCTGAAAAAAAATTTCGTAGGACTAAGTCACCTTCTTTGAATCTACGGGTGCATACGTTGGAGTTGTAGTACTTTGCAGCCGCTTGCTGGTAGTTCTGAATTTGTATGAGGGCCTGGTCCCGACGTTCGTTGATTAGATCGAGCTCGTCGAGCAACATTAGATTGTTTTAATCGTCTCGTTCTATGAGCAATCTTCTGAGTACTATGGGAAATTCAAATTCCGCCGGGATCATACGTTCTACTCCGTATACGAGGGCGAATGGAGTTTGCCCCGTCACGCGTCTCGGAGTTGTACAGTGCGACCATAAGACTCATTCGAGTTCTTCGGCCCACATACCCTTTTTGGCGTCCAAACGTTTTTAAGCGCATCAAGGATGGTCTTATTAGTAGTTTCGGCTTGGCCGTTGCATTACGGGTATCTAGAGGTTGATTTGGTCAGTCGTATCCTCAACTTTTCGCAGAAGGCCTCGAATCTGGTCGAAATAAAGTGAGATCCATTTTCCCTTACGATTTTGTACGGGCCCCATGCCTGCAGATGATGTTTCTCCATACGAAGCTTTTGACCTGGGCGTCTTTAATGCTTGCGTAGGAGTCTGCTTCGACCCATTCCAGAAAAAAAATCGTTAAGACGAACATTAAGCTTTTTGCTTTGATCTACGCATAGGACCAACTATGTCTATCGACCATCGCATGAATGGGATACGGAGCCGAGATCGATGAGAGAACCTCTGCGGTTGATGGATAGTATGGGCGTGCCTCTGGCAGTTTTCGCATATTCGCGCAAAGTTCTCGCAATCTTTGATCATTGTTGGCCAGTAGTGTCGGTGACGTTTGATTTTGACTGCGAGGGACCTTCCACTAGAGTGATTTCCGCAAGATCCGGAATGGACCTCTTACATTAGTTTTCGTGCTTTCCTTCCTTCTACGCAGGTCATGAGTGACCCAGAAAGTCTCCACTTGTAGAGTTACTCGTCTACCAAGAAGTATCCTGCGGATCGGGTTTTAACCTTTCGGGCTGCCCACTTGTCCATGGGCGTTTCCCATCGGTGATGTACTCAAGGATCATTTCTGTCCAAGGTCTGTCGAATCCGTTCTCAGATAGCTCGTAATCTCGTGTTGCTTGGATATCAAATTCGAACTCGTCGTTGGGTGAATCGATCAGGTTTATGACGATGGGTAGTCCCGATGTTAGGATGCTCTATGAATTCCACGGGGATTACCCTGCTTAGACCTGGATCTGAGCTGGGACGCGAGCGTGGCCACAGAATCTGCCTAGGCGTTTTCAGCGTGAGGGATTCGTGTCAGAGCGAATTGATCAAAGCTTTGGGTTAAGTCTAGGACAACCTTTCAAGTAGGCGTCCATCCTTTCATCTCTTGACTCATATTCTCTGCTGTACTGGATTTTCTACCAGCTGCGAGTCGCAGTACGCGTGGACGTTGTGTATTTTCAGGCCACGAGCCAGTCGTAGGCCAGCAATGAGAGATTTGTACTTGGCTTTCGTTATTGAAAGCCTGGAAAAATCAGTTGAAATGATTGGTTCCAGTACTTCCCCCGTTCGTGAAATTAGTTGGATTCCGACCCCGGAGCCCTGTTTGGATGAAGATCCATCGACATGGAGCGTCCAGGTCGATTCCGCCTCTTGGTTTCGTCGTGCAACCTGTGGGAAGCTCTACCAAGAAGTCAGCAAGAAATTGCGATTTTTGCATAAGCTTTCGCTTGGTATTCGATATCGTATTCGCTTAGCTCGACTGCCCACTTTGCTAACCTTCCAGACTGACTGGGGCTATACAAAATTGGTTCGCAGTGGAAATGGTGTGAGTACCACGATCATATGAGAATGGAATAAGGCCTCAGTTTTTGAGTTGACATTACGACCGCGACAGCCTAGTTTTTTCCATTAGCGGGTAGTGTGTCTCTGCATCCAGCAGGGTTTTACTTATGTAGAAGATTGGCTTTTGCTCGCTTCGCTCTTCTCGAATGAGGACTCCTCTTACGGACAGTTATGGATACTGCGATAAAAAAAACATATGCTCTCCTTCTATGGGTTTTGAGAGCACAGGGGGAATATCCAGGTAGTGCTTCAACTGCTGGAAAGGTTTTTCGCACTCCTTGGTCCATTCAAACTTTTTATTCCTTTAAGGGGTCGTAGAAAGGTAGGCATTTATTAGTTGATCGTGAGATAAAACGACTGAGTGCTGGAATATACCCGTTAACCTCTGCACTTCTCGCTTGGTTCTTGGAGATGCCATCACAATCAGTGCGGTGATCTGTTTTTTATTAGCCTCGATTCCCCGAAATGTTATACGGTATCCCAAAAATTCTCCCGATGCTACCGCGAACCTGCACTTTGCAGGGTTCAGTTTCATGTTATGTAGATTTAACCTCTCGAAGCATTCTTGGAGATTGGTTGACATGGTCTTGCTCCTCGAGAGATTTTACGAGCATGGTCATCGATGTATACTTCCATAGTTTTTTGAGAACATTCCATTAATAGCCCGCTGATAAGTTGCACCAGTGTTCTTAAGGCTGAATGGGATTACTCTGTAACAGTAAGTCCGCGTCAGTTATGAAGGAAGTTTATCCTGATCATCGGGGTTCATCATGATCTGATTGTACCCGGAGAAAGTAGCCATAAATGACTTGCTTCGACCAATCGTCGATGTGAGGCAGTGGCAAACTATCCTTTGGACACGCTTCGACCAATCGGTAAAATCAACGCAAACTCACCATTTGCCGTTTTTGTTTTTAACGACGACTAGATTAACGAGCCAGTCAGGATACCTTACCTTGTTATGATCCGGCTTTAAGAAGTTTTTGACCTCGTCGTTATCTGGTTTGACCGTTTGAAAGTTGGATTGACGTGAAGTTCGTGACATGTGATATTGATGTCAATCCCTGGCATGTCTTCCGCAGCCCCTGCGAACGTGTTTAAGTTATTCTTTAGACAGTTGACAAAGCTCCTTTTTAAGGACTCACGAAGATTAGCGCCGATTTCCAACACAATGGTCTTGGAATGCTTCGTCGAGGCACACTGAGACCACGGGTTCGCAGTTGGTTTGCCTTTTCCCTCGAGTTCTTCGGATACTCCAATTGCCAAAATATCTCTGTTTCGCTTTGTCCTAAAGCATTGTCATCAAGAGGCGATAATTCCTGTTCTTGTTAGAAGGAGTCTCTGATGACGAGACCTTTCTATTAGTTCCCTGGTGAAACAGACTGCGGGATTTTTTCTATTCCCCTAGTTTGTCTCGATTCTGGAAGAGTTGAGAATTTGAGACACATGTGGTATGTCGACTGGACAGCCTGCATTGAATTTAACCATGGAGTTCCTAACGATCGCGTTGTATGATGTGGTCGATCGATGACCATGAACTCCATGATTTTTGTTATGCTTGCCGGCTCTACCGAGAGGTTGAATTGTGCCAACAGTCATGGTAGTCCCCTGAGAGTCCTACTATTGGGTTTGGGTTTTCCGCGATTTTGGATAAGACCGATTTTCCATTCTCTCGAGGGTGTTTTGAAGATGAATATCGGACGAGCTTCCGGTATCGACAATATCCTTATGAGATGGATATTGTACACTGTCAACTCATGACAAGGAGAGTTGTTGAGATCGTTGAGATGTTGAACAGTCGTCGTGCTCTCTCTTGAAGAGATGGCGTCGCCGCCTGTTTGGTTAGGCATATTGTTTCTAAGTCGTTCGGTGATTTTTGAGTTAGAGAATCAACACCCCCCTCCTTCTAGAGCCAAACTATGGGAACATAAAATTCACACTGTCAATTTCCGTAAATTAAGGTAAGCCAAAAAGGATCCGACTTTCCCAGAGGTCCCAGATTATCTGCGTAAATAACGAAAAACGAAGAAGAAAGAGATACATGATATCAATAGTAAGTTGCACAGAGGCGTTTATTGATGATAAGAACAAGCTACATGACTTTCGAAGATAAAACGAGTAAAATCTAGCTAACAAAGAGAACCTCAGAACAGAGATGGAGAAGAATCTAAGTAAAAATTTCGAGTATGCACCCCGCCTATATTCTCAGTTCTTCTAAGCTTGCCATAGTTATTCTTGGTCTAAAATCTTCCGGATTCTTTGCCTTTAGCTTCAGCTCCCCCTATATATGCCTTCTTGGTCGGTTCCCTTTTCCTTTTTTGTCCCCTACTTCGAGTTTATCCGCCTTCTCAATGGAAACTCCGATTGAGATGAAACTAAAAGTGTTTTGATCACGATTCAAAGAGGCACATAAAGGAGAGACACGGCTCGCCATATGGCGACCCAGACTTGGAGAGTTGAGGTCGCATATGGCGACCCGGTCTTTGAAAGTTCAGGTGCGACCCAAGACTTAGAGAGATTAGGTCGCTGTATGGCGACCCAGACTCTGTGGGTCTAGGTCGCCATATGGCGACCTAATCTCTCTAAGTCTTGGTCGTCATATGGCGACCCCAGACTGTTTGGGTCTAGGTCCGCCATATGGCGACCCGGACTCGGAGAGTCCATGTAGACATATGGCGACCCAGACTGTGTGGGTCTAGGTCACCATATGGCAACCCGAACTCCAGGAGAGTCTAGGTCGCCACATGGCGACCCAGACTGTTTTGGGTCTAGGTAGCCATATGGCGACCCAGGCTGTGTGGGTTCAGGTCGCCTATATGGCAACCCGTATCCTTGGTGCGCATGTCGCCATATTGTGACCTGTACCCTGTGTGTGTGGGTCGCCCATATGGTGACCCGTTCTTTGCGAGTGTTTTGAGATTTACAGAGTATTGGTTGTGTGTGTGTTGATTCAACCTTAACATGTTCTGTCTTGACTTGTAATCAAAGTGAGAAGAGATTGATGGAAGAAGTAGATTGCGGATGAGGACTAAGAGAATAAGTAGACTAAGGAAAGACTCGTGAGACATAGAGAACCAGGGAATAAGAGACTTAAGAAAAAATGTTTTAGAACCTAGAAAATATTATGAAGGAAGAGGGGAAACCCCACTCTCTCACTTAAAGTTTACACTCAACATAAGAGGGCCTTTTATAGGCAATACAACAAGCAAACATTAACCTATATCTAAGGCTGATAAAGCTTAAGAGGATGGACGGTTAGGATAGAATCAGATGGTCTTCATACAGGTTGGAGAAAGCCAGGGCGCGCCTAAGGAGAGCTTGGCTTGGAATTGGCCACCAATGCCTATGCACCTTTCCAATGACCAGTCCAGATTTCATCCCTTGCCATTTTCAGTCTGGATAAGCATCTAAATCAGCATATTATTCTTATACATTTTGACCCAAACCTCCACTTGCCTCCTTATCTTAAAATTGTCAACAAGAGAAGTGCTTTGGTTCGGTTTAAATTGATTAAACCGAAACCAATCTCAAAACTGGCAGTTTCTCGACCGTATGGCCAGTGTACGGACCACCTGCCCGTACACTTCGACCTTTTCCCAAAATCGCCCATAAAGTTGATCCAGAAGTGTTTTGGGTCGACCATGTTCGTACGCTCCGTACAGGTCCATACCGCCGTCCGTACGGTCGACCCTATTTTTGCACATCTCGTCCAATGGCTTTCAAATCTTCCCAAACACTTCTCTTTTTGATCATATGCCCTTCTTGAACATTTTTCTTGCTCAGAATAAGATTCTGGACCCTCTTTAGTTCTTGATATGACTTCTAATGGGTTTTGGCCCTAACTTTGCACATGGCCTTTAGTGGTCCATTTCTCTTTTCAGGTTTAACACTCCCCCTCAAGCTTGACTCTATAGATCCTAAGTCAAGCTTGGAACCCTGAAGTCTCTCCTCATTAAAAACCTTACCAAAGAAAAACCCTCCTTAGGGATAAAACCTTGGCAAGGAAAAAGTAAGATCCTTCAAGGCCTAGGGATTGGGCCATTGAGTCTTTGTGCCTTAGAACCAGTGTGGTTGGACACAAAGAACTCTGGATTGTGGCCTAAACAAGTGCAGCAACAACACATAGCTTGAACACACATAGAACTCGTCTTGACCTCTTCATAAATCCGGTTTGGGTCTCCCTCTCTCAACTGACTTCAAAGCCACCTTAGAGAAGCTAGGAAACGACCATGATCATCTTAAGTTGGGATCAAGCAATGGTACCTGATCCATTATCCCAAAGGTGCATCAGTACTTATTAACCATTTTATTTGGTTCAAACAAGAAAGAATCTTAAAGCACAGCATTATAGTCTCAACAAAATCTGTGACACAAGCAACTTAGACCTTCTTCTAAATGATGCAAGATATCAATGATGGTTTTATCTAAGGCAAATGTACACGTACTCATTCTATTTAACCACATAAATCAGAACCATTAACTCAAGCATCTTTAAGTATCATTTCGAGACTTTAGAAAGAAATGATGAATGACTTGAATTAATTTGAGTTCAAGTTACTTCCCTTTTGTTTAGATAAGGAGTGACTGTTTTTTCACTTGAATCCCTCACACTCGGCCAGTTTCAACCACTTCATGGCAAGACGAACTTGATGGGAGGTTGTGTGGATCCTTCTGCTTCAGTTTCAATCACCTCACCATGGAGGCCGGCATTGAACTGAGCTTTGTAACACACACAACCAATACTGCTCTGAACAGTCCTCTTTCTTAGACACGCCACTGCCTAGACCCGGTTGATGATCCTTTGCTGAAGTCCTGTGAAGGCTTGACAGGCCATGGACAATGCATATTAAGATTCCCCCTCAAGCTTAAATCCGAGACTAGGGAAGGAGATAAGCTTGATGAGTGTATGCAGTTCCCATGTCCTTTAAACCATCACTCTTAACTAGACTAGATGTCCTAACACTTGTGATTTTGGCTCTCTTCCTTATACCAGGACTAATGGTGTTTGAATCACCATAAGAGCCCTCACAAGGTAGTCTCTCATTGTATGATATCTCACTCTACACTTCTTGTAGACTTTGGGACTATCATGTCAAAGTGGTATCATACAATGGCATCAACCTCTCATTGCATAATCAGTCACACTACACTTCTTGTAGTTTGGGGACTGACTCGTCCAGTGATGATATGCGATGGCAATAAACATTTTTCTAGTCACTGTGATTTGTCACTGTATCACTTCCTGTGTACCTAACATCACCACAAATGCAAAAATTAGATCATCCCATTGGGACAAACCAAGATCAAAAATCTGGTTTGATAACTAATGTCCTCAACAAAACAAACTCATGAAATCAGCAAACCACAAGAACAAGACTTAAGCAGACTTAACTTCTCTACATGCAATGCAAGTTTGAAAACAAAGCACTTGCAACTAGGCTAGATTTTAAATGCACCATATATGAATGCAACAGATGACATACATATTAACTAAAATGCCAATGCAACAGATACTAATAACCATTAGCTTAATCAAAACCATAAAACCAGTAGCTTAGACATGCTTCTTAGTATCTGTTGGATTAGGAAAGACAATAGCAAAAGAGGATAATAGGACTCAGAATGAAACATAACCTATTATGCTTATGCATCTGCAACAAAGCTTTCTCTATATCACAATGCAAATAGCTGAGACAAACTAATCAATACTATAAACACAATCATGGTGAGAAAAGCTATGAATGCAACAGACTTGGACAGCAACCACATGAATGTAATAGATTCAATCCGAATGAACTCGCAAATATATGATCTATCCTAAGCAACCCAAGCATAATGCAAGAAAACAACTAGGCATGTTAATGAAACAATAATTTCATCAAGACCATAGATTCAAGTAGTTTAGACACATTTCTAAATCCTTCTTGATATATCTGATGGATTAAAAATGTCATTAACATCCAAGCAACACTGAACCTGATTGAATCACTACCTAGATGCTTATGAATGTAAAACAGTCTAACAATTCTCATGATGCAAGTAGCAGAGACATTCTACTCAGTTCTACAACACATTCATGGTAATTGGAGCTATGAAGATGGACAAGACAATACTAAACAACCACTTTGATGCTTATGCAAGATAGGCAATCAGAACCATGATGCAAGAGCATAGACAATCTTCTAAATTCTTCAAGACAACTATGATTGATAAGCTATGGCAGAAGCAACCAGAACACCAAAAAATGCAATAAACAGGCCAGGAGATCCTGGTATAAACAGCACTCAATGCAAAACAAAGCATAAACTCTTATGAAGGGTTAGGAGATTTTCTTACAGCTGAGGAATCCGAGCTGATTCTTTAAACCTCCATGAACACATCATGTTTCTTGTTTCGGTTTAGCCGAACCCTTCTTTGGTCATTTCTGCTTGACGCAGCTTCATGACTTTGCTATTGAGGAACACCTCCATCCTCTTCAGACTTGATGCTTAACCCCCACTATGCAACTCTTCTCTAGTCAATACTGCTGAAGGCAGCTTCGTGACACAAGCTCATGAGGAACACCTCCATCCTCTTCGGCTTTGATGCGTAACACTCAATTAAGTCTGAGAACCAGGTCACTGAGCCTAATGATACTTTATGGTAGCTCACTTGAGTTTCATTCTCCAGTTTGGTTGAGATTCGGGTCCAGACTTGGAATGAGCTAAAGAGAGTTCTAAAACCGTGTTCACCATTTCTTTAACTCTAGTGCCTTTGGTCACCGGTCTTCTCTGGACTTAAGTGATGACCACACCTACTAGTGTGTTTCTTGAAACTAGCAGAACACCACTTCCACAGCAGTGTCTTAACGCCACTATCTCGACACACAAGCAATCTCTACATTGCTTCTCAATGGGCAACACCTTCTCTTTCTTGGCTTGGTTAGACACTGAACACTTCTTATGTCCCTGTATAGCACTCAAACTCCAGATTAGATTTGGCCACAAACGCATTGGATCAAAACTTGACTAACCATCAAGTTTGGTCACCAATGTATCAAGCTTTGCAACAGATTAAATCAGAGATTACCAAGTTCTAATCTCGGCAAACAAACTCTCTAAGCACAAGCAAGATCATAACAGATTCAAGACAAGCTACTCAGGTTATTTTTTAAAAACAACTCCTTAATATGCATCTGACTTGAATCTAGATTCATCAACTTTAGACAGTAACAATCGAGTGAATGATAATGCAAAACACCTTAACAAGTTCTAATCAGACATGAATGCAATCACTGGAGCAGATACACTATCTAGCACCCTAATACACATTCAAGCAGTGAACAAGGAATGGCCTTTAATCATCAAAACACCACACAAGACCTTCAAGGATCCTGGGACAGCAACTAGAAAGATGTATATGGTCCTCAGGACATGAACATACAACACAACACACAGCCATATCAAAAAACTCAAGCTTTATACACGGAAGGAAGTTATCTTACAGTCAAGGAACCTGGGCTGGTTCCTTGAACCTCCATGGTTTACCCAATTCATGAATGGACAGATTTGGGGTGTGGGTTTGGAAACCAACACCTCCTTCTTGCGTGACCTTCCCCTTTGACCTCATCAAGCCAAAAACACCAACTTTCTCCATGTTTGAGTCGCCACACCAAGATCCATGTTGAAAGTTCCCTTCTTGAAAGGTTTCTCCTTGGACAATAGAGAAGAATGGCTTTGACAAGCTTTCACTAGCCTTCTTTCTTCAGGACGGACATGAGAGAGAAGGATGAACTGAGAATAGCTTATGGGCACGCCATGGATAAGAAAGTTTTCATCTTGAAGGGTTTAAATCACCGGCTAGACAGAAGCTTCTTCATTAGTTTCGGAATGGCATGTGAGAGAGCTTGAGTTTGTGGATGCTAGGAACCAAGTTCTGATGAACCTGGCTCTGATACCATATCAGATTTACAGAGTATTGGTCGTGTGTGTGTTGATTCAACCTTATCAGGTTCTGTCTTGACTTGTATCAAACTGAGAAGAGATTGATGGAAGAAGTAGATTGCGTATGAGACTAAGAGAATAAGTAGATCAAGGAAAGACTCGTGAGACTCAGAGAACCAGAGAATAAGATACCCAAGAAAAAATGTTTAGAACCCGAAAAATTTAGGAACGAGGAGGTAAAACCCCACTCTCTCACATGAAGTTTACACTTAACAGAAGAGGCCTTTATAGGCAATACAAGAAGCAAACATTAACCTATATCTAAGGGCTGATAAAGCTTAAGAGGATGGACGGTTTGGATGGAGTCAGATGGTCTACATACATGCTGGAGACAGCCTGGGCTCGCCTAAGGAGAGCTTGGCCAGGAATTGGCCACCAATGCCTATGCACATTTCCAATGATCAGTCCAGATTCATCCCTTGCTTTTTTCAGTCTGGATAAGCATCTAAATCAGCATATTCTTCTTATCCATTTTGACCCAAACCGCCACTTGCCTCCTTATCTTCAAATGATCACAAGAGAAGTGCTTTAGTTCGACTTAAATTGATTAAACCAATGTCAATCTCAAAACTGCCTAGTTTCTCGACCGTACGGACAATGTACGGACCGCCTGTCCGTACACTTCGACCTTCGCCCAAAATCGCCCATAAAGTTGATCGATAAGTGTTTTGGGTCGATTATCTCCGTATGGTCTGTTCAGTCCGTAACCCCATCCGTACGGTCGACCCTATTTTTGCACATCTCGTCCAATGGCTCCCAAATCTTCCCAAACACTTCCTTCTTGATCATAAGCCCTTCTTGAACATTGATCTTGCACAACATAACTTCTGGACCCTCTTTATTCCTTGATCAGACTTCAAAATGAGTTTTTGGCCCTAACTTTGCACATGGCCTTTAGTGATCCATTTCTCTCTTCAGGTTTAGCAAGTGTCAGTAGCCATATGGCGACCCGTGCTTTGGTGTGTGTGGGTCACCATATGGCGACCCAGCTCATTAGAGGCCAGGTCGCCAAACGTTCGAGATCGCCATATGACGACCTAGGTTCGAGGTGCTTTTGTTTGTTTCCGAAATACTCATTCGACAATTTATTTTTATAAGTGGCAATCTTAGTCAGTGATTTCGAGATAACCGTTTTTGACCCCAACATGGACGTTTTGTCCATTCAAATTCCGGCATAATCAACTTCTTGTCTCCACATCTGACCTCTTTGGTCCTTGACTGTACATTGTCTTACTTAGACATTATTGAATCAAATTGGCTTTCTCGAACTACTTGATTCATCTTGATCTCAGTACGCTTATCATTCCTTAAGCTTGAGAAAATCTTTGTCTATCCTTCACAATTCTTCACTTCAAAATTTGGATTTATTGACCTTTATGAACCTCTAAGTCGTTCCTTGACTTAGTTAAATATTTGAATAATTCACTTGATTATTCCAGAACCTCTTAAGAAGGAATCCGATCATTCTCCAAATGACCTTTGCTCCAGTTTCCATTCCAGACAGACTTCTAAGTTACAAGTCGCCCATACAAGTGTAACTCCGACTTAGATCATTCCCAAGATTAAGTCTTTCAACCAGTTCTTCAGTGGTTCTACTTAGCATTATTATCGTCCATTAAGTCTAGACAAATTGAATCTTGGATAAGTCCCTTGTCCTAGAACCGTATTTGCTCTGATACCACTTGTTACACCCCGACCCAGATTTCCTTACTGCCAGTACGTCCATGGGTCGTCTTCCTCGACCAAACGTGGCCATTTACTGATTTTTCCCTATACTTAGGAATTTATCCGATTTTACTCTATGAGGTCAGTTCAGTACACAGTGTTCTCTAAGTCTAATCCAGCAACTTAGCAGTTTACTAATAATGGCAGCAATAAACATGTACCTTACTGCCTTGGTAATAGATTGATAATTGATTGTCCGTGTGATCCATCCTTGATGTCTCCATGCTGCTCCACCCTCACTTATCCTGCCAGCTATTTTCATTAATCCTTATCCATTCAGCTCGACAGGACTTAACCGAATCCCCTTGTTGCTTTAGTCACTCATCAGCCATCCCCACATGACCAAGCAAAACAAAGAGAGACGACTATATCCCATTAGAGCCATCAAGTACCAGTCAGAATTCTATCCACATTACCACTCCACATAAACATATTGATCAACTCACGATCAGTCAGAATACTACTCGGCCTTACAGCCCTCAAACAGACCATCACTTCACCGAGTCACCAGAACATCCACACTCGCCCAATCGGGCCATCAGACCGTCCAATATCCCTGGAGTGCTCCATCATAGATAATCAGTCTTGGTCCATCAAGTCGTTTGCTTGAAGACTCCATCTCTATCGGCACTAACTTCCTGCTTATCCATCGATCACAATTTATCCAGTCATTCCGAACCTGTCCCTCTTCAACCCGTAAACCATCATGGTTCCTATACGCATCAGTCCACCTGTGTGAACCATCACCGCCATGTCCACAGAACAAGCACTCGGTTGACTCCTTTCATGGTTTTGATCGGTCACACACCAGGACAATGTACTCTCTAACCCGACTTACCCCCCTTCGATCCAGTAACCGTCGTTTTCCCCAGATCATCAGTCATGATCCCATCCAGATACTGATCGGAACTGCTCTAAGTCGAGCAAGAAGAACCCGCAACCATCTTCTATATCTCCGAACGAACCTATAGCATTCTCTCTCTCCCTTACCGATCAGTTCTTCCTCATTAACTTGGTTCTCTATTCTGTGCGGATCACCGGAATCGCCTAAGACAAGGCCGCGATCAGCAACAAAACATACGGCCGGCTAGGAACCACCCTAAGCCATTATCGGACATCTCTCCCTTTTCTCTTCTCAGAATTTCTCTCTGTCACTCTTGGGTTTTATCTGTCTTTTTTTTCTGTCCAGAAACGAGTAAGGAGGAGTTGTTTCCTTCTGTCCACGAAATCCTGTATAAGAAGGAGAGCTTTGGTGGTTTTCTCTCAAAATAAACCGCCCATAACCGCCCCCTAACTGCCCCATGCGCCCATCATCCAGAAACTAATTGTCCTTGACAATTATTTTTAATTTTGGATCCTTTCTTAACTGCTCTCGACAGTTTACTCACCCTTATCAGTACCATAACTACTCATGGACAGTTATCCAATCCAGTAACCCGTTCTACCAGTTAAGCAGTTTCATAACTGCTAGTAACCGAAATACTAGTAACCGCCGTGCAGTAACCGCTCTGAAACTTCTCCTGAACCGTTTGGTAAATACTCCGGATAACTACACCGTCCACAGATCATTCCTCGGTTAACTGCCGAGTCCAGTAACCACCCATAACTGCCTTGACAGTTCTAGGATCTGCAAATCATCTAATCAGTTAAGCAGTCCCAGTAACTGCTCTTGAACTGCCCTAGTAACCGCCAGATAACCATTCCCGCCATTTACTTTGCTTATCTGTATAAGTTTGGCTCAGTAACCGCTCCCGCCAAATATATATCAACCAGTACATTCATGGACTAACTGATCTCGGATAACAAGTCCAACTGCCTTGTCCGAATCCGACAAGCTTTTGTCCGACAAGCTCAACAGCTCTATCCGGACTGGATATTATTGTCCTAAACCGACCCTTACTATCAAGAAGACAAGTCTACATAAACCCGTCTTTGTACTGTTCCATCTCAAATTGCAAGAACACTGGCGTTACAGAAGCCCCCTATTTATAGAGGATGGGATCAGCCCTTGCCTTTGCCAAAGGGGTGCATGTGGCTAGGGTAATGGGCACCAATGGCCTAATGGTTGCAAACTTTGGCCACTCACACTCCATCGCCTACAACTGCCCTTAAATGAATCGAACATGGGCCCAACCGGTTATCCGAACTTCCTCAACCCGACCCAAGACCTTACCAACCCATGCCCACTTAGTCCGACCAAACATCCAGCACCAGCCCGAATCCGGATCAAACTGCCCGAGACCCAAACACTCCGTTCAGGTGAGATGAGCTGATACCCAACTGACCCAGCTAAGTGAGCAAGTTTTCCAGCTAGCTGAGCTAATATAACTTGGAATGAGCTAGGTTGAGCTGGATCACACTTTTTAGTTGACTGAGTTACCTGTGTACATCGTCCAACTGTCCATATCACTCGTCCAGCTACCTTATCCTTGTTTCTAACCATCTTTGGTTAAGTCTTAGTCTTTAGACATGCTTAACCCTTTTTCATTTACCATGGAACGCTTTCCTATAGATCTCATGACCTGGCTGGCATGTTTTCCTTGAACAATGGCCCGTCCAATGATCTTTATCTATGATCAGGGATGCGATAAGTCTCCCCCACTTGTGATGGATTCGTCTCGAATCCGAACCAAGTGTTTCTCCAATCACGAATTGCTCAAATCACTCAGGATATTTGACTTCCATCCTAGCCTCTGTCTCCCAAGTAGTTATCTTCTGCCTATTACAGTTCCAGATGAGTTTGATCACCTGGACCGCCTTTTCCTTGTTGATTTTTCCATCCTATCTACGCTTTGGACCGGTCTTGTTTCTAAGGTTAGGTTCAAACCTATACCGGCGGGAATAGCTGCAATTATGATATCTTGGTCCGTTCAACATTTCTTGAGTTGGGAGACGTGGAACACCTTATGAAATGCTTCCATCTCAGTTGGTAAATCCAACTTGTATGCCACCTTGCCAACCCTTTCAATGATATTGAATGTACCTAAGAATCTTACATGTCCCTTGAAGGTGATCATCTTGAGGAAATACCAGGACATCGACCGTGAACTCGAGATTCTTCCTACATTTATCTGCATAATTCTTTTGCCGATACTGAGCCTCTTTCATCTTGTCTTTCATCTAATCTTTTCTGTTGACTCCTCGACAATCTCTAGACCAATCATACTACGCTCCCCCACTTGGGTTCAGCATAGTGGTGTCCATCATTGTCGTTAATAGAAACCTCGTATGGTGACATGTCAATTCTCTTTATGGATGATATTGTTGTACGCAAATTCCACTAAGGGTAAATGTATATCCCTATGGATTCGATCCCTAAATACTACTATTTGACCTCTCTTAGCAAGAGTAGTTCGTAGCATTAATTTGATAGAGTTTGCCTTGAAATACATAAACCCCTTCTATCAAATTTGACGCCGTTGCCAGGGAGCGATGATCCGCCATTGGACTCAATTTGTTTGATTTGGTCTAGGTATATTTCTATATTAGTTTACTTACATAAAAAAATTCTTGTGTTCAGGTACATACATATTAGTACCAAGAAGCACAAGGAGAGGATTTTTGGGTTCTTCAAAAAGAAACCTGCTGATTCGCACACGATCCATAAGTCTACGAGGGCAGTTGACACCCTTCAGGAAGTGATCGATAGCAGAGAGAAGCAAGCATCAATCGACACCAATACTTCACCGTCGACCGACTACTAACATCATGACATCGATCGACACCCACACTTAGCCATCAATCAATACTACTTGCAGGAAGACATGGAATGTTGAACTACTCATACTTGAATCTGGTGAGAATGAGAACTTACGAGACGAAGAAGGTCACCTTTGAAGTAGTACAGGACAATTGATTAATGCACAAGGTGCCGTAATCCCTGATGTCATTGCTGTTGCTGAGATAAATAACTTCCATATGAGCCGTGAATGGTATGATTGGGCAGCTCATAAAATCTTTCAGGGTTTGCCTCATGAAGATCTGAAGGAACACATCGAAGAACTTGTGGATCTAGTCTCAAGGAGAAAGCAAAATGAAGTTCTGAATACCACATGCTCTGCAAGATCTTCCCCTATTCTATCTCTGGGAATGCATTTAGCTGGTTTACTTGAATGTAACCACGATCTTTGACCTGCTGGGATGTTATTGAAAGAGCATTCCTTTATGAATTTCTTGATGAAGCTGCAGAAGCTCGAGAAAAGAGATCAACAATAAGCGGGACAAGAACCTTGAAATTTGGCAAATAAAGAAATAAGACGAGGTTCCACGACAGCTGCTCGATACGTTTATAGCAATGGGTGTTAAGAATCATGGATCTGAGCCGAGAAGAGCAGAAGAAGTCGATGTTAGTGATCCGAATTCGGCGTCGATCGACACTAAGATCTCAACGTCCATTGACCTGAAGACCTGCTACGTGTCTGAACTGCGATTCGAACTAAACCTGGCATATATGTTGTATCAGATCCACTACTCCTGTAAGAGTTATACCATGAAGAGGTATAGAGATGTTATCTTCAACGGTACATGCAATACTCGTAAGCACTCAGAGAGCACTAATCTATGATGGAAGAAGTTTTCCTTTATAATCTCCAGATGGAGATAGTATAGGTATAAAACTCACATCGGACGATCTCTTGGAGCCAAAGGATATAAAGGACAATTTGGGGATTGGATTTCAAGTAGGAAATCCACAATGAGCTAAAAGAATGTTTGAAGATATGCATCAGAGCTCGCGAGCAGAAGCTTGATGACGATTAGTACACTTCAGAGAATAGATCTTGGAAAATTCACCAAAAGTAGCATCGATTTACACCACCCGACTGCATCAATCGACACTACACAACTGATATCGATCGACACTTATATATTGATGGAACCAGGTTAACAGTGATCGGAACCAAGTTGAGAAAGAAATGCCACAAGTCTGAGACCTCACACATTGCTGTCCTGAACATCTACGACCACCTATCTGCACAACAGAAGCTGCTGATTTTCCCAAAAGAGCAAAATGGTACATTAGCCTGTGAGTTGTGGTTCCCAGTGCTGTTTTTGAGGTTGAATTTCTATTCCACCAGATGAAAGTGTCGCATATGGATCTCTACGTTTAGGTATTTGATGATCTTCAGCATGCAGTTGTTTCTAGAGAGTATTGAAGTATTAAGTGACGTTGACCAAAGACCATCGGTCGCAACATCGATCACACCATCATTGTGAATCTATCGACGCCACCATTGGAACTTCGATCTACACTCATCATTGATCAGAGCATAATGAGTTTGAAGTGTCTGTAATCTTTTTGATTGGAGGCACGACGAGATCAGAAAGTATTGGGAAAGAAGAGAGGAATTGGAGAAGAGAAAAAGGATCAAGGAAGGTCCTTGGTTTTCATTGATTCCCCACTTCTCAAATGGTATCAGGAAATACATAGTGCACAGCAGATGCTTCTTACAGCCATTGAAAAGTTTCGAGCACTCCGTATTGCTGAGACGATAGAAAAAATAGAAGAGTCTAAGGAGGGCTTTCACAATTATATGTCAAACACAGATGAGAAAACCAGTTCGACTGCCGAGCATCAATGCGAGTTTGAATTGTGCGTCCAACCGTGACAGTTTCAGAACAAATACAGACACGTCTGAAGCTATGGATCTCGATAGAGAGATGAAGGACACTCCAGCAGGAAGCAAAAGATCCCAAATATCAACACAAAGAAAACAATGAAAAATAGATGGATAGCTTTTCTAAAGAGTTTTCAAAATTCCTTTAGGTGTTCTTTGATTGAAGATTATTATACTCACAAATTGTGGATGTTTTTCTGGGAAACAAGGCGAAAGATAATGATATAGAGATCATGTTCATTCATCTCAGAGAGAAGATGAAGCAGGGAACTTGTCTTATGGAGAAAAGTGATTCTGGAAAGTTCGTGGTTCCATGCTTCATCAAGGGAACAAATACCCATGCCTAAGTGATACTGGATCATCAGTGAGCATTATGCCAAGTAATATGGCAGAGGAGATGAACCTGAAAGTGGAACCCTCCAATGATTCTTTCAAATTTGTAGACTGCTCAAAAGTGAAGTCAGGAGGGATGGTAAAAGATGTTCAAGTGCAAATTAACAACACCCTAGTCCCAGTAGACTTCCATGTGATCGACATCGTGGATAGTATTGGAACTCTTGACTACTACGTGGGAGAGCATTCGTGGCCACTGTGGAGCTATCTGGCGATATGAAGTTAAAACAGGTTGTATCTATCTCTAATTGATCAAAATTCTTTTTATGAACCTGTTAAGAATAAGAACAAAGATACTCTGATTGAATTGTGTAGTGATGTTAGAGCTTATGGCCACATGCTTCTGCGATTATGAGTTCAATGAAGAGTCGGAAGATGGAGCATCGATCTATACCTAACACAAACAATCGATCGACGTGTTTGCAGTTCAGCAATCGGTTGACATCCACCCTTTGTTATCGATCGATAATCCTAACTTCAGAACCGATAAACACCTACCATGCAGATCTCGAACACAACCCCAGCCTACCTCGAGTACGACGAAGATTACAGAGAAGAAGATATAATCGAGTACCGTTGATATTGCTATGGAAAAAGCTGTTGTTTTTTCATGTTTCTCATCGAATCAGGAAATCAAAACTAGATCGATGGTAACCATACACCATCGATCTATACCTGATATTAAAGTAGAGTCTAATGGGGGTGTTCTGATAGTAGGACGCTCCCAATAGGTTCTGTTGTTCTGTAGCGGTCTCTACTGTTGTGATCCTTGTTGTAGCCACTCCTCTGACCATTACCATAAGAGTTTATTTTTCCCTGGTTCCCATATCTCTGGAATCCATTTCCAACAAAGATTACATCCTCTCTTCACCTTTCTCATTGTCAGATCCTATGGTTTTCTACACCTGCTTTTACTCTCTTCCATCTGATCCTTGTAAAGGGCAAGGGCCGATTTTCTCCTCTTGTGAATCATTGTTCTTGGTGTTGTTGCTAGCTGCCAAATTCTCTACTAATGTAGGCGTCGATTGAGGCTTGTCCCTTCTCTTTGCGGATGCTACTGGTCTGAGAATTCTGTTGCTTCTGCAAACTGTTGGGCATGCACCTGAAGACAAAATAAAATATTTTGTAAGTAAACTGAAAAGAAAACCTAGACAAAACTTGCAAAACAAATCTAATGGTGATCCTTGCTCCCCCGCAACGGCACCAAATTTGATGCGTGCTAAAATTACCCTTGAACTACTGATTACTCTCTCAAATAAGTGGTTCAGCTGTAGTATTAAGGATTGAATCTACAGAGATGAGGGCACACAATAGATTATAATCAACTCAGTTATGCAAGACAGATTTAAGAACTAGAAAATCATGACATGAGTTGGTTGTAAGCAATAAGAAAATAGCTAGATCTAGGTTTTTAGGTAGTGAATTATAATGGATATATGGCAAGGAGTTTTCAATCATACAAAAACAAATTTAATAAGTAACACAGTCAAATTATACCTATCTATTGGCTAAG